>ML790502.1:267591-283816 GCA_009831015.1 Picea engelmannii
TCATCAATTCATACAGAAGGAGGACTTTGGGGTTGCTGAATACCTCAACAGTCAAGGCAGTGTAGTTGAGACACTGTTGTGGATAGAACCTTTACTAGGAGTTCTGTGGGAGCTCTACCAAGAGGGTATCGAGCGTATGTACAGGAGTGTAGAGAGAGAAAGAACTCTGTTGTGAGTTCTTAAGCGAATACCAGAATCACTGAGGATTCTGAGAGGCTCTGCCAGGAGGGCATTGAGCAGGTGCACAAAGTGCATAGGCATCCAGAAACACTAAATGTTCTGTTAGAGAAGAGACTCCGCCGGGAGGGCGTTGAGTAAGTGTGCAGATGGCATAGGAGGAAGGAACTCTTTGAGTTCTGAAGCCGAAGGAAGCATCCATTGAGGGAACTTTCATTGGGTTACTGAATACCCAGAGAACTCAGCAATACATGCCTTGAGCTGGAAGACTGCCAGGAGGTATTGTATTCTCCATCTACAATTGGAAGAGAAAATCCCTCAAGGGGGTCTGAGTGTTTGTGGAAGCTCAGGATAGATAGTGCTTTGCGCGCGAAGACTTTGCAGGAGTACAGGAGCCAAAGAATCCCGTGAGGATTCAAAGGGCAGAAGCTCAGGAAGGGCAGCTCTTTTACGCGTCTCAATGGGACTCATGTTGAGAGTTCACAGAGGAGAAGAAACGCACAAAAGTCCTGAAGATCCAACACTTGGAGAGTGATTGGACGCTGAGCGCAAGGAGTGCGCCAACTTTCCATTGAAGGAGTGGGAGAAACCAAGCTCAGGAGGGATAGTTCCATGGTGAGACTTTGGGAACAGACCCAGGAGGAGCGCGCATTAAGAGAAGCTTTGGAGCGGGAGATCTCCAAGAGGAAGAATCAACGGACAGGATTCGCGGAGGAGAATCGCGAAATCCCGGGGATCGTTGGATCATGGGGAAGCTGCAAGGAGTTTAACCCTTGGGTGCAGGAGAGAACAGGCCATCGAATTTCGGCACTCAGGAATTCGGGATTATCGAGGTCGGGAGAACTGGGATAGCGCAAGTCGCGAAATCCCGACGAGATCTGAACCGTTCGATAGGAGGACGCGTGTCAGGAAATCCCTGAGGATCGGGATTCGGCATTTGGCGTTTGGCGAGGAAAGCATCTTATGCTTCTTGAAACCACGAGTAGCGATTTCCCGATTTAACGGGAACCGTTGATCTGGCAAGGACAGGTGGCGTGCGATCTTGAGAAGTCGGACTTCGGGGTTTCGGCGTTCGGTGTTTTTGGGTTTTTGACCATGAAGGAACTCTTGCATCGTGGATCCACGATCCGCGAAGTCCCGAAGAGGACGTGGCAGCGTGGGACCCCAGGTACTCGTGGAAGACAGGTGGCGCGATCTCGGAGAATCGACACCTCGGCACTCGGGGTTTTGAAATACGGAGTGTTCACATCGCAAAGGGCGATTTCCCAATAGTTCAAGTGGAGGATAGGCATCAGGGCGTTAAGCCATATGAGGAGGCATTGACAAGTGGCGTCAGCTCGGAGTTCGGGGATTGGAGATTTGGAGGGTGAGTGAATCGCAGTATCCTATTCACCGATCTCGAAGATAGGGAAACCCCCGATATCCAAGGACGTTGACCCCCCTTTGACCATCGGGATTCGGGGAAGTGAAAGACCCGATATCGTGAGCACTAGACTCGCAAACTCGCGAGTCCTGAGTTCCGAAGATAGGGACATCTGTGGGTAACTCCCAAGGGGAGATTGGAAGAGTCCTTTGACTCTTCAGGCTGAGAATTAGAGAAGGTCCTAGTGAGAGCAGAGTGGAACCGTGAGGGTTGCCTCTTTTTGCTGTCAGAGACTATGAGAGAAATAAGAGGAAGTTACAATGAGTTTGCTATAGGTTGTATTCCTTCATATGCTAGATAATAATAAAGGAAGGGCCTGGAAATTTCTCTGGTGGACGTAGCCCACACTGGGTGAACCACATAAATATCTGTCTCTATTATATTGTGTATCTTCTATGTTTTGTTTCCCCATTTGTTTTATTTTATTGCTCCACGGTCCTGTTTTTCTAACAAAAAATGAGTGACATGTGGAAGGCTCTTATGCTGCCACGTCACCATGATGAGATCATCTTGATGTTAGCATGCCACGTGTCACCTCCTGCGTGTGCCACCTATGTTGTACATATGATGAAATCATCTGTACTAATGTTGACGTCAACAATAAGGTTGCTGACTCATCCTCCTGTTGACTAGGATAGGTTGACCAAACATTGAACACGAATATATTTCAATCCGTAACTTCGTTTGATGAGTCGTTTGTTCCATTGGAAAGCTTGTGCCACGATGCCACTTTCACTAAGTTTTGAGGAATTTGAATTTTTTCCCTTTCTCTGTCTGTTGAGCCCATTCTGAGATTCATGAGTTTCTTATGCAAGTTCGAAGTTGTCTTTAGCCTTCGTTGGATCCTTTTTTGATCACACCTTCCCACTGAGAGATTTTTGAACCACCAAAATATTTCATCGATCAACAGATACATGAGTGAAGAGTTACCTCACCTTGTCCTTCTCAATCCACTTTTCCTTTCTTGGATGTGTACGATTTAATCCTACTAGATGATAATCAACATCACCACGGCATGAATTCCTCGTCCTTCTGTCCAGGGTGATATCTTCCTTTAAATCATCCAAGTACTTAGGAGAAAACTCATCAACTGAAGGTATTGAAACTTCCTCATCCTGATCCATGATCATGGGAGGTTAAAAAAATTTCAAGTTCTCTACATTTACAATTGAGTAAATCTTCACATAAGGTGGAAGATCTAGAAGAAAAGCATCGGTACCACTTTTCTCCAAAATAGTGAAGGGTCCATAATGAATGGGATTGATTTTCTTGCCTTCACCCTTCAATCTATCCTTGTTGATGTGAATCCATACCTAGTCTCCAACCTGGAACTGATGATCAACCCTGTGTTTGTCATGATGAGATTTATACTGTGTTGGAATTTTCTCCAAAATTTTCTGTGACTACTTGGTGTACCTTTTGGATCCTCTGGATGAACTTGTGGGATTTGTCTTCATTTATTTCTTCATTTGAATCGACATCTCTCCCATACATAAATTCCAAAGGAACTTTAGGTAGGTACCCAAAACATGTCTCAAAATGAGAACACTGAGTGGAGGAATGTAAGGCTCAGTTGTAAGAATGTTGTACATAAGGTATATGTTCATCCCATACTTTGGGATGCTTTTTGTAGTAGCCTCAAAGAAAAAGTACCAATTTTCGGTTTACAACCTTTGTCTATCAGTCGGTCTGTGGATGGAAAGGAGTGCTCATATTCAACTTGGTGTCCATCATTCTCCACAAGCCGGTCCAAAAATCCCCAAGGAATCGAGTATCTCGATTCGAGATAATGGATGTGGGTAACCCAAAGTGAAACCAAACATACTGAAATAATATATTAGCAATCTACTCAACAATGATCTGCTTTTTACATGGCATTAAGATACACATCTTGTTGAACCTATACAGTATGACATACAAATATTCATGACCCCCTTTTGACATTGGTAAACCCCATACAAAATTCATGGAGATACTTTCCCATGGATGGGATGGAATAGGCAGTGGTGAGTATAACCTCGGTTTTCTATTAGTGGGCTTACAAGTAGAACACATCACAAACCCATTTACATATTTAGTTACAATTGCTTTCATTTGCAGCGACTAACAAAACCTCTACAAATAAGCAATATTTTTTTGTACCCCAAAATTCCCAGACACAAGAGAAGTGTGAGCTTCTTGTATTACATGGACTCGTTCACTTGTAGAAATACATAGCTTTCCAACATGGTAGAGTAGTTTTCTCTGCAGACAATAGTTCTCTACCTGTGCACCACAAGTTAGCTTCTCATATACTTCTTTAAAATCTTCATCAATAGCATATTGTTCCACATAGCTATCATGAGATAAAGAAGCATTATTCAAAATAATAAAAGCAACAATAGGAGGTCTATAAATCATATCATCTACCTTGTTATTTGTACCCTTTTTTTACTTGATTACCAAATGAAATTGTTGTAGGAAACACATCCATCTGTAATGTCAAAATTGTTGCAGTTTTGTTTGTGCTTGGAGATACTTTAAGGGTTCGTGATCTATGTGTATGATTATTTCCTTCCCTAACAAGTAGCTCTTCCATTTATTTATGCTTTGAACTAATGCATACAAGTATTTATCAGATGTAGGATAATTAACAATAGCTTAGTTAAAAGTTTCAGAGTGGTAACAAATAGGCTTATGATATTGCATCAATAATGCACCCATGGTGTATCCATTGGCATGTGTATCAATCTCTAAGGGATTTTGAATATTCAATAATGATAATAATGGTGCAGTACTGATCTTTTCCTTCAAAGTGTCAAAATCGATTTTTTGCTTTCCTCCCGACTTAAAAGTGTTCTTCACACTGGTTAAGGCATGCACAGGCTCTTCTATAAAGGATAAGTTTGAAATGAACATCCTCCAATACTGTACTGCACATAACAATCTCAGTATCTCGATTACACTTTTGGGCTCAGGCCAATTTACAATTACATCAATCTTGGAAGGATCAAATTTTAATTGTCCTCCTCCTACAATATAACCTAATTACACAAGTACATCTTACCAAATTCACATTTGGACAATTTTACATAGAATTTTCCCTTTTCAAAGTATCCAATACTTTCTTTACATGCCTCACATGTTAATCTAAAGCTCCAGTAAAAATAAGAATGTTGTCTAAATATACAATAACAAAATCATCTAGAAAAGGCCTGAATACATCATTCATCACACACATGAAAGTTTCCAGAGAATTACAAAGCCCAAACGACATAACTAACCACTCAAGAAATACTTGTTTGGTTTTAAAGGTAGTTATCCATGCATCTTGTTTTGAAACCTTGAACTGATGGTATCCACTATGCAAATCCAACATTGTGAAAGAAACAACATTCTTTAATTGATCAAGTAAATCATCTATACGAGGAAGAGGGTATCGATTTTTCACGGTGATTTTATTTAAGGCCTGATAATCGATAGACATTTTCCATGTGCCATATTTCTTTGGCACCATCACGATCGAAGAAACACAAGGAGATGAGTTGGGCCTAATGACACCTTGATCTAATAAGTGTTGTACCTGCCTCTTGATATTTGATATCATGTACATGCCCACATTAGAAAGAGGAGAATATTGCTGAATATGTATCTCATGTTGGATTTCCCTCTTAGGAGGTAATCCATCTGGTTCCTAGAAAATATCATCATACTTAGAGACCATATCAATTAATTATTTCTTATGAGACGGATCACATCCTTGGAAAGCGTCGGATGTTCCGACATATTTCTCCCTTACGACCATGAGTACATATCTCTTATTAGTGTTTATGAGTCTCTTCATTTGACATGCACTAACAAGTGTTGCGTTTACCCTCATGCTGTGAGCTCTAACAATATATTCCACTCCCCATTTAGTAAGATGGTATTTGTTGTAATGACGAAAGAAGAGTGCCTTTTTGTCATAAAGATAAGGACCCCCCAACACTATGCCACATATATCAATTGATACAACATCCAAATCCACTTCATCAATCGTCCTTGAAGTAATAGAAAATCTGACCCTACATTGTTTGGTGACATTAATTTTTTCTTTATCACATACCCAACCAAGAGGATAAGGCTTTGGATGTGGTTTCGTTTCAAGACCCATATTTTTGACAAGTTCTTCAGATATCAAGTTTACTTGGGAACCCAGATCAAATAATGTATCTATCTTAGTGTGTTTAGATACAACTCGTATATGAAATAACTCATTCCTCTTTTGTTCATCATCGTGAGATTCATTATTGGCATTTGAACTAACATGCAAAGAATATTTACCTCATACTCCAACCGCTGTGATATTTTCTTCGTCTCCTGAATCAAAACCAACATTTTGTTTCACTGTAGCAATGGTTTTTGTCTTCCCCTTTCCGTCACACTGTTTTGATCTCTTCTCTGGATGTAGTTTCCAGCAACGTTCAACATCGTGACCACTTTTCTTGCAATGAGTGCCAGATTTCTTTCTTTCTTCTCTCTTTACTGTGGCGGTCTTCTTGTCCTTGTTCTTAAACTTCTTAAATCGCTTATGTGGGAGATTGGATGGTTTATTTGTGGGATCTTCTTGAACATGTTTTCCCATATTCTCAAGGTGAGTGTCTTGCACACAAACTTCGTCAACACTGGTGGGGTTAAACAATAGAAAAGTATGACAAATATAACTATGAAGTGAACCAATATACTTCATTAAAGTTTCATAAGAATCCAATGGAATGTTTAATGAAAGAGATTTCTTCCTAGATTCTTCTATGAAACTTTGTATAGTTTGACCTTTACATTGTCTTAAAGTTTTCAATTCCATAATTTTTTTATGTAAATAACCCAATGGATAAAACTGTTTCCTTATCGTTGATTTAAATTCTGACGATGAGGAAAGAAGATTACCACACTTACTTATGTCCTGAATTTTTCTCTCCCACCATACGAGAGCGGTGCTTTGCAATTGAAGAGAAGCACGTTTCACTTTAACTTCCTCTTCATCAATCTGTTCAACACGACAATATACTTCAACCTGTCAGATCTAATTATCTATATTTTCAGGATTATCATCTCCATTAAACATAGGTAAATCAAATTTTACATCAATCTTTAATAATGGTTTCTTAAAAGAGGCTTTATGGCTAGAATGAGGAGAATGATGAGAATGTTGAGAGGAAGAAGAATTAGAACTTGATGGTGAAGATGGTGGCTCAGGAGGGTCTCCTCCAATCCCTTGATTTACCGAAGCATCATCATCAACTTGTGCTTCCTTTTTCTTCCCTTTCTTCTTCATCCTCTTCTCATAGTCTCCATACATTTGTTCGACCATTTATGACATGCGATAAAAGAACATATGGAATTTTTTTTCATGTTCATCACTCTTTTCCTGTTCTACCATTTTCTTCCTTCAAGATGCACGACCAACTTCGAGATTGAAAGTATTAAGATTTGCTTCACCCTGTTTATTTTTGCCCCTAGTAAGCATTCACACTCAACAATTAATGTCAAACATGACTTCTCTGATACCAACATGATTTAGGATATTCTCATCGAAGTGACTTAAAATGAATTGTATTAAATGAGCATAAATTAAAGTGCACCATTAAAGAAGAAAAATCTCAATAATTAAGAGACATAAGCATCAAATTTGAACAAAAAAACTAGATAATGTAGTTTGTCCCTGGTGGACTAAGTCTTTGGGTCCTGCTCTCAAATCGGTAGACCTTTTTATTAACTCAACAAAATAATTTGACAAAATAAATAAGTATACCTCATTCTGGAATGAAGCTGCAGAAGCTTTGCTCAGATCATAAAAAATACAACACCATTGAATTTGTTGTGTCGAATTACCCAAAAATAGTTGTCTCCATGCCTCAATCTGAATCTTTCACTCCCAGGCCCAAGAGAAACTCTGTCTTGGTTTCTGTGCCCTGAAACACACAATTAACTCCAACAAAATGTCTCGTAAACCATGCATGATCGTACCATCATGTTCCTTTCCCGTGCAATGGTGGATTCAATTTTAAAATTAAAAAAATTGGGCATTGTAAGCAACGATGACCGTTTGGCCTAATGGTTGGTGGAGCTATTATAAAGTCGTATATAGTGGGGGAGGTCATGGGGTCGAGCCTATGGGCCTCCCCTTTTGGGTGCTTGTTATAACATACATATATATTTAAATAGTGGTTCCTCCAACTTTAGAGGTAGTTTGGATATGTTTGTTGGCCACCATATCTAGTGGGGTTACGCTAAATTTGGTGGACCCACCATTTTATTTTTTTTTAAATTTGGTTCTCGGGCCTTCATTAGGCATTTTCCCATTGCGATGTGGTAGCCCATGTCTGGGATATGTGGCAACCAACCATTGGGCCACATCAACCACCTGTACATTCACCTACCCTGTCAGCATATGTTCTTCCACCTCAGCTGCCACATCATCCTTCCATGTAAGACTACCATATCACCATACAGTCTACCACATGGCTGTACGAACTGCCACGTGGAACATTTTTACTAGTATAAGAAATGTCTCGAAAATTCCAAAAATGAGTGACACATGGTAGCCTCTGTTGTTTCCACGGCATGATGTTGACATCATCATGCCACATGTCACCTCCTATGTTTTCGACGTACACTGTACATATGTTGACATCATTCATACTAATGTTGAAATCATCAGTATGGATGCTGACTCATCCCCCTGTTGACTGGGCTAGGTTGGTCAAACTTTAACCGAGGATATCTTTTGATCCGTAACTCTGTTTGACGAGTCATTTGCATCCTTGGAAATCTTACAATGAACTCTTCACAATCATGCCACTTTCATTGATTTTTGAGGATTTTTAATTTTTTCCTTCTCTATGTCTGTTGAGGCCATTCTGAGTTTCCTGAGTTGCTTCTGCGAGTTCTGAGTTGTCTTTAGCCTTCTCTGGATCCTTTTTGGATCATCCGGGTGCCTCCCAAACCTATAACAAGAAGAAAAATAGTCTTAGTAAATTACTAATATACTAAATTATTAAATATGCATCAAATTAAAGAGTTAAAATTACTTAACTTGGGTTTCGATGCCGATTTGGACCATCCTTGCTGACTTATGAAGCCATCAATCTAGGATAGAGAAGGGGAGTGGGTGCATTATTCACCTGATGGGTTCCCTCTCAAGACAAAAAGGGACCCATCATCACTGTATATACTTGCGAACTTATTATTAATTGCGTAAATAGAAAAACATAAGCAATTGAGAACAAATATCTTGATATCCTTTAGGTTACAAGATCGACAAAATAAAAGGGATGCCACATAAAAATATTAAATGAGTTAAAATAATCAGAAAATTTTACTTTGGAAAATTAATTGCAGTCTTCATAGAGGGTCGAAACTGTTGTGGAAGTAATTTACTTTAATCACAGTTACATTATACACAAGCTACATTATGTGCAGACATAAGTGATACTTACAACAAATGAAAATGGCGAACATAAACCATAGACAAATAATTATTATTGATAATCTGGACAGTCATTTGAATCATATAGTTAAAGAATCCTTGAATCAGAAAGCTTGGAAGGTGATATGGTTATATGAAGAATTCTGTAACGGCCAAGTCTTTATTAAAAAGAAACGAAAATCTAAGTATTGACTTAAATACACAGGAGAGCCATGTAGGTTCGAACAGATTCATCACATGCGAAATTATCTCATAATTATAAATGAGTTAAATTATATAGTCGAACTAGTATTGAAAGGGTCGGTTCAGAAATAGACATCGGTACCCACAGAGACTGATTAACTTTCCTTCTCGGTAGGGACTTTCTTTAATCACGATTTGCACATAATAAAAACAATTTCACGAATAGGGGAGATGGATTAACTACTTTTAACATTGACCTTCACCCAGGTCCCGAGGGTTTCAATGCCCCTTACATAGTAACCCCTGATGAGAGCCACAGGTTCTTTTACCCTGTGTAATCAAGGACACCCAACGAGAATAAAATATTTCATAAAGATATTAGGGAGAAATGATACTACAAGAGATGATACAAAGATATTAAAACCAGAGAGATTTACATGATGCATTAGACAGAGGGTAAAACTTACAAAGGGATGACTTACCCGATCTAATAGACATAGGGAAAAACCCATAAATAAATGACTTACAAATATCATTTCCACAGATATTTACATGATTGCAGTAGACTGAGCGTAAAATCCACAACGAAATAATACATGGAGATTATTTCTACAGATTATCACACGACTCTTAGTTGAAGGAAAACCCACCAATAAATGGATACACTGATATTATTTCCATAGAGGGGTACACAATATTCAGACATAGGATATTGGAATAGAAAAGAATAGAAAAATATATTGGAATGTATGAAGAAGTACTGAAGAAGTTACGTACAATGCAATGGGAGATGGCTGAGCTAAATAGGCTCAAGCAAGACAAAAATAGAAAGTACAACTGTCCAGTACAGTTGGCAGTGTATAGTCAGACTGTTGATATTACATTATATTTAACCCTCCCTCTTAAACTCAACAGTTACAAACATCAACACTAATTATGCCTAAGTGTTGTCTCTGAAAATCAAAAACTGAATTTCCTAGTGGCTTTGTAAAGATATCAACAAGATGATCTCGAGAACCACAAAATTGTAGTGCAATATCACCATTATGACTAGCTCACGTATGAAATGAAAACGAGTGTCAATGTGTTTTCTTTGCTTGTGAAACACATGATTTTTGGATAGAGCAATTGCTGATGTATTGTCACAGAAAATAGGAGTTAGATCCTTTTCTGTATGTGACATATCTTTCAATATTCTTCTCAGCCACACAGCTTGACAAGAAGCTGAGGTAGCAGCTACATACTCTGCCTCTGCAAAAGATATTGAGACAATTGGTTGCTTCTTTGATGCCCATGAGATGAGGTTCGTGCCCAGTTGAAAAACATGTCCAGATGTGCTTTTCCTGTCATCTAGGCTACCTACAAAATCACTGTCTGTGTAACCAGAAAGTTCATTACTATCAGATTTAGTGTACCATAAGCCAAAATTGAGAGTTCCTGCAACATATCTCAAAATTCGTTTCACCATTTTCCAATGAGAATCTTTGGGTGATTCCATGAATCTGGAAACAAGGTTGGTTGCATACATAATGTCAGGCCTAGTTGATGTAAGATACAAAAAACTACCTACTAAACTTTTGTATAAAGTCGAGTCCACTGTAGGACCTTCATCATTCTTGCTAAATTTTGTGCCTAGTGGTATGGGGGTTTCTGTTGGATTGCATCCTTCCATGCGAAATCTTTTGAGAATGTCTACTGCATACTTTTGTTGACAAATAAAAATGCCTTTGCATGATTGATGAACCTCAATCTTGTGCTGATCTATTTTGGTGTAAGGATTTGGCTCATTTTGGCTTCTGCTGAAACCACTTTTGATCAGATAAGTTTCAATTCTGTTGTACCAATCTCTTGGAGCTTGCTTTAAGCCATACAGGGATTTCTTCAACCGATATACTTTGGTTGTGTGCTCTTGGACTTCAAATCCAGGTGGTTGATCGACATAAACTTCTTCTTCTAAGAAACCATTCAAGAATGTTGACTTGACATCCATTTGGTATACTTTCCATTTATGTTGGGCTGCTATGGCCAATAGAGTCCTTACAGTGTCTAATCTTGCTACTAGAGAAAAAGTTTCACCATAATCAGTACCTAGTTGTTGTGAGAATCCTTTGGCAACAAGTCTTTCCTTGTGTTTTTCAATCTGCCCTTTTTCATTGAGTTTAGTTTTGTAAACCCATTTGACACCAATAATCTTCTTGTGTGTTGGCAAATCAACAAGATCCCATGTCTTGTTCTTCTCAATGGAGTCAATTTCTTGGTTCATGGCTTGAACCCAATGTTGCTCCTTAGTTGCTTCCTTAAAGGATGTAGGTTGACATGACATTAAAGAAAAAAGATGTGTTGTTCAAAGTCATCCAACTGCTGATGGATTTCTCTCAAACTTTAAGTTCTCTAATTTTGTGTTTCAGAGAATGATTCTCTACTGGAAGTTGAGTTATCCTGAGAGTTTTCAGGTTGCTTTTGTACCTGCAATATTGGAAGAATAGTATGAGGTACTTGTTGTTCTAAATTTTTTGTGTTTTCAGAACTTGGCAGCAATGCATTTTGGCTGTCCATTTGTTGATTTTCTGAATCATTCCAGAATTGATTTTCCAGAAATCTCACATCTCTATTGAGAATTAGTTTCTTGGTGATTGGATTGTAAAGCCTGTAAGCTTTAGAAGTTTCACTATATCCAGTGAAAATACATTTCTCACTTCTGTCATCAAGTTTCTTCCTTAATTCAGAAGGTATGTGAGTGTATGCTATGCATCCGAATGTCCTTAGATGCACTACATTGAGCTTTGTCCCACTCCATGCTTCTTGGGGAAATTTCATCTTTAGACTTGTGGTTGGTGATCTATTTAGGAGATAAACTGAGCATGCTACTACTTCAGCCCAAAATGTATTTGACAGAGTTTTCTCTTTGCGAAGTGTTCTTGCCATATTCATTATTGGCTGATTTTTCCTTTCAGCCACTCCATTCTGTTGTGGAGTATATCTGGCTGTTGTTTGCATGATAATGCCTTGTGATTTGCAAAAATTTGCAAATTCTCTGGAGTTGTATTCTCCTCCTCCATCTGACCTGAGTGCTTCGATATATTTGCCACTCTGTTTTTTAGCTTCTGCCTTGAATTCTTTGAATTTTGTAAATGTTTCAGACTTGTGTCTGAGAAAATAGATCCATATTTTTCTGCTAAAATCATCAATAAATGTTAGAAAGTAAAAACTACCACCTATTGAATCTATTTTCATTGGTCCACATAGGTCAGTGTGAACAAGTTCAAGATGATGTTTGGCTTGATTGGAAGACTGTGTAAAACTAGTTCTCTTATGTTTTCCAAGTATGCAAGACTCACATGGGGGAATTTGCTCTTTAAATATAGGAAGACCTTTGACCATGGAGTTCTTCTGAAGAAGACTTAGACTCTGAAATGGTAGATGTCCAAATATTGTATGCCAAACCATTGTTTCATTCAGGGTTGATGCACTCTGTGCATATGGTTGACTCAGATTTGCAGTTTTGAGGGTAAGGGGAAACATCCTATTTGGAGTCATATGGATTTCAGAAATCAATTTTATGCTAGGGTATTTGTCATATATTTTGCAAGATGCTCCCTCAAAAAGTAACTTATAGACATGTTCAATGAGTTGTCCTACACTTAGCAAATTATGTTTCAGATCTGGAACATGATAGACATTGTATATGTCTTTCTTTATATTTTGTTTAGTAAGAATAAGAATAGTTCCTTTTCCTTGAAATTTGACTAAATAATCGTTTCCAAGTGTAATATCAGATGAGATTGAAGAATCAATGCATGAAAGTAATTCTTTGTCACCTGTCATGTGATTACTACATCCACTGTCCAGCAACCAAATATCTTTAGGTTGTTGTTCAGTCTTGTGGCATGAGAGAAACATAACTCTTGAGGTGTCTCTCGTTTGATTTGACACATGTGCTCTGCCTGAGAGCTGATATGCTTGCTTCTTCCTGCATTTAGATTCATAGTGCCCATACTTTTTGCAGTAATAGCATTGTATGCTTGATTTGTCATTTTACCTTCTCCCTCTGCCTCTTTGAGGATGGAAATTCTGATGTTGATTTTGTTGTTGTTGTCTTTGACCTTGAAAATTTTGATTCAGATATTGTTGTCTGTTACCTCCACTAGAGTGACCTTTGATTGCTCCCTCTTCCTTGGTGACCTCTTCTTCTACCTATGCCTCTCCCTCTGCTGAAGGAGAATTGAGTTTTGAAGGCATTGGAGATTGACTCATCTGTGATATGTAGTCTAGTCTCATGTGTCACCGGAGAACCAATTAATTCATCTATTGAAAACCTTGACAGATCCTTGGATTCAAGGATTGCTATTGCAACCATTTAAAATTTATTTGGTAAGCTTCTAAGGATTTTCTCAACAATGTATTGATCAGTGATGGTTTCACCAGTCAATCTGATCTGGTTCATGATGCCCATGACTCTGGTCATGAACTGATCCACATTTTTGGACTCTGTCATCCTTAGAGTCTCGAACTACGTTCTCAAGGTCTACAGTTTAACTGTTTTGACCCTGTCATTTCCTTGGTAAGAAGATTTAAGGATGTCCCAAGCTTGTTTTGAAGTACCAGCGCCTGTGATTTTCAAAAAAATCGAGTCATCCATAGAATTTTGAATCTAGAATTTCTCTTTATTTTCTTTGTTCCTCAGTGTTGCCTGAGCAATTCGTTGTGGATTTGTCATGGCAGACAGGGCTGCGGGATCTGGTTCCACATATCCAAGATCCACTGGTTCCCAGGACTCTTGTGCATGCAATAACGACCTCATTCAAAGAGACCAAAACTCATAATTCTTTCCCAGAAGAATCGGACCTTGAGTTGGTCCTAAATTGCTAGATGACACCATAAAAAAAAATGCAGAAAAAATACAGGGAAATTTCGTATTTACCTCCAATCATCGAAACGTCGATTTGTTGATGGCCGAAAAGAGCTTATCGGCCATGAATTGGCCTTTGTCATGGTGCAATGTGACCACGCTCCTTGAGTTAAATCTCTACGGGATTTTCTGATTCTTTGACGGACAATTTGCCGAAATGCGAAAGTTGCCTTTGGACACTTTAACGGTCCAGATCTTCCTATGATCTGATGGCCCAGATCTTATCAGGATCTCACGAATCGGGACTTCATGAACCCTGATGACGAGCTCTTCTGACTCCTCGATTTCCCGATCTTCGATTTGCCAATGGCGCTTTCCTTTTGGAAAATTTCCCGATTCCTTTGATCTCCGCCACGCATCCTCCTATATTGGATGGTCCTAATTTCTCCTCGTGATTTCGTGATTTGTTCTATTCCAGACTTGTCGTCTCCAGGATCTGTGATTTGTCAAATCCCGTAATGCCAATGGACTCTGCTTTCGGGAAATTTTCTGAAAGCCTCGATCTCTACCACGCATCCTCAACATATGGACGGCTCAAGTCTGCTTCGGGGGTTTCATCGTGGAGATTCCCAATCCCTTGTTTTGACGAGATGACGTTAGTTGGGCCCCAAAACAGAACTTTCCTCCTATCGAGATTTTGGACTTTGCAGTTCCAAAATTCTTGTGCTTCTTGTCCTCAGGATTCGCGATTTTCCGAATCCCAATATGCCGATGGCCCTTTTCTTTCAGGACTTTTCCCGAGTCCTCGGATTTACGCCACGCGTCCCCATAAGATGGACGGTCCTGATTCAGCCTCGAGATATTGTGACTTGCGATGCTCCGTTGACATAACTTCTCTGTCAACTTGAAACCCCGGATGTCGAAACGTCGACAGTTTCCTCGATGTCTGCCACGTGTCGGGTCAAACGGATGGTTGTGATCTTATCGCTATTTCGTGAATCGTGATTTCGTGAGTTTAGAACTCTTGTTGTGATGGTCTTTCAAAACCGCGAACTCTGAAATGTTGATTTGACGACACTTGGATCTGCTGCCACCTATCCCCTAAGATGGACAGCTCACAAGTCCTCTCGCGATTTCGCGATATCGTGTATCAGAGTTTTTGGAGTGCAATCTTTGCTCGTCCAACTCCCGATCCCCAATTTTACGATGGGATAAGATCAACGACTCATGATTTTGCGATTCGCAAATTCTCACGACAATCTTCTGACCTTTACACCTTGTGAGTTAGTGAAGTGCCACGATCTTGCCACGTGTCTCTTGATGGATGGTCCAGATGATGTCAAGACTTCATAGGTAAAAAATTCCTTGGCGCTGCAGAGGATTAAACCTCGTGCACTTTCTTGCAGATCCAACTGCGGTCAGGCCTCTACGCAAGATCTAATGGCTGAAACTCTTTCACCTTTTCTGTGCTCTCCTCGTCCCTTCTGAACTGGTTTCCCACTTCAGATCCATTCCTAGGATGAATCTTACGACCATGAAGGTTGTTCTTTGAACTTGAGACGTGTTCTTTTCTCCTGTGGAAGAAAGATCTGTGAATCTTTCAAAGATTTAAAAGAAATTCACAGATTCTTTGTTCACTACTTCAATCTTTGATAGATTTGAGCGAATTTCAAAAAACTTTAAACGATGTTGCCTTCTGCAACAATCTTTAACGATTTGAATGAATTCTTCGAGTTCTTTATATGTTCTTTTGTTCTGCATCTCCTCTTCATCAATCTTTGACGATTCTTGAAAAATGTGCAAGAATCTTTAAAGTTTCTTCTTTCTCGGTGTCTGCTTCCTCATTCTTTCGAGCGTAGTACGCTCTGCAACCTATGCAAGATTCCTATGTTGATCTTTTGAACGTAAGACGGACTGCTTCCTGGTGGAAGTTTCCTGCGAGGATATTTCGAGAGTATGACAGACGACTCTCCAACCCTTGTGAAAGAGACTGTGTCGTGTGCTCTTGATGCAGGAGCATCCGCACCTCGTCGTGCGCGCCTGCACGGGAAGATGGAAAAGACTTCAAAGGGAGACGTCAGGGTCACGGTCGTGACTATTTTGAGGAGCGCCGCCGATTGAATAAAAGAATCCATATTTAGGCGTA
>ML790502.1:283916-314118 GCA_009831015.1 Picea engelmannii
AGTTATAAAGGGGGAAGCGTGTGTGAGAGAGACTGTGGGTTGCGAACCCCCGATAAGGGAAGGAAGAGTGTCAACTCTTCGGGCCGCGAATTTGTGAAGGTCCTGGTGGGGCGACCGTGCTCGCGAGGGGCAGGGTGCCGTCAGCTCTCAAGATTCGTGAAGCTCTGCGCTGTGAGGATCGTGTTGCTCTTCGGACTGTGTGAAGAGGCTCACTGTTGAAGCTCTGATACCATGACAAATTGTGAAGCAAAGAGAAATGCAGAGAGAAAAGAATAGAACAGTATATTGGAATGTATGAAGAAGTACTGAAGAAGTTACGTACAATGCAATGGGAGATGGCTGAGCTAAATAGGCTCAAGCAAGACAAAAATAGAAAGTACAACTAGCAGTGTACAGTCATACTGTTGAGGTTACATTATATTTAACAAAAAATAGAAGGATTACTTATACAGAGGATAAAATCAGAAGGCGCAATGCATGAGTAGAGGAGGGAACCCACATAATGTTTACCACATTTATAGTTGCAAACGAAAAAACCACTCTTAAATAAATATTCACTCTATAAATGGAGGAACTGACACATAGAAAGTACAATGTAGTTCAGTTACACAAAGATCCTTTCCACATAGAAGCATATAGTTTACACCAGAAAGTGAAAGTCTTTTCAAATTATTTTATACAGGAGTCTAGTATCCGTGAGGAGGGATTCGTCAAGAATAAAACCAAGAGAACAAGACTTCACCTACAAAGGTACTTACCGTGTAGGGTCTAACGTTAGATCCATTTTCTAGTGCTCCACAAGACCGAATACCATCTCCACGATGGAATACCCGTGTAGGGTCAAGCGATAACACTAGTTGCAGAGCGTAAATAGGAAGTCAAAAAAATGGAATAGACTCATGAGAAAGGGAGTAACTAAATATAGAACCCTAGAGGGTGGGGAAAAGTTTCGAGTACACCACCCCACTCCTGGCCATGTGAATCATCTGAAGTGTCAAGCCCACAGTGGGAAACTAGCTACAGTGATAGGTCTAGAGGGAACTAGGGTGGCATGTTCACCATTAATGAGCTCGTCACGATTAAATGCCAAGACCAAACGCAACCTAGGTTCAAAAAAACCTAGTGTCCACGTAAACTGTCACTGAATCATGTAAGTAATGAAGTATACATGTAACCAAAAGGGTCGGTGTGTTAAGTGCGTATGGGTAACCTCCTACATAAATACAACTATATATATGTTGTTGCACATAAAATTATACTTTGGGATGGTATTATGGTAAGTATATAAGTTTATTCACCCTAGCACGAAGGCTTAGTCTATGGTGTTTATGTCTCCTAGACCACTAGGGACATAACACCATAGTCACTTTTATTCATGAGGACCTTACTTAAGTAAAAATCATTAATTCATATCCTACAATTATAACTCTTGATATGGTTAGCATGGGTGTAATGCGACCTGTTTTATGTGCAATAGGTCCTTGTAATAAGAACTTTTTATTTCTAGTTAACCTTTAAAATGAGGTCAGATGCGAGAACTTCATGTACTTTACCACATTATCTTAGATAAGGAATTAATATAATGAAAGTAACATGACCTTATAGCAATAGTAAGTTTAATTGGACATTAAACTTCACAATGAGATATATTATTGTGTCACGAAGGTTAAGTGAATTATCAAATGTTATTTCCTGATCAGAAAAAAATATTTAGTGATTTATGGGGTATATTACATATGGTATCAGAGTTGTAGGTTACAATGCTTGGACCTCAGGGAAGCATCATAATTTCATTTTGTTTCCTTGAATAAAATCTAACAAGTATATTTACTGTTACAAAAAAAAAAAATTGTCTCTTGTGAAAATGTCAGCACATAATGAAGAAGGAGACAAACCTGAAGGGAATCCAAACCAAGAACTTCCTAGAGACCCAAAACATAAAAATGAAGGAATTTAAACCACTAAAGTCTTGGAAATGATGTGAAACCTCATCGTGGAATTTTACTAGATACAACTAGGAAAAATGGCCATGGACGATATGATAAATAAATTTCTAGATCTGTTGAGATTTGTACCGTACAACAAAGAAGACAATTTAAAGTTACAAATTTTATCGAGCTTTCTACCATAGTCCTACAAGGAAATAATTTAATTTCATAATCCAAACACTTTAAATGAAGTGTTTAAAAAGGCTCAGATGTGTTATGATCAGTACAAACAGAGATATGAAATTCCCAAGGCATGGAAATAGAAGAAACATGACAGAATGAATGAGCGTAAGAAATGTTTCCAACCAGACCCTTTGCGTAAGATGGCGATAGGATTCCAAAAGAAGGATAATCATTCAAATACAAAGAATGCCTAAGGGGGAAATATACCAGTTAACTTAGAAGTCAAGAAGGTTGGGGACAATCCCAAAGAACCATTGAAGTGTTAGGAGTGTGGAGAAACTCACTTGAGGAGAAATTATCTATGCTTAAATCCCACAGTAAGAAATTTAGTCCATAACCTTCAAGAGGCTTCAATTGTTTGAGATATTGGTAGAAGTGTGCATAAAATCAATGCAACTCTGGATGGAAGAAAAGAAGATCATCAATCCACTATTGTGGAAGTTGAAGGTAAAATTCATAACCAAAAGGTCTCTATACTAATTGACCCAGTAGCTAGTTTGAGTTATATTACTCTCTCTTTAGTTGAATTGAACAAGTTGAAGAAGGTAAAGCATGTTAAGTCCTGGTTTGTAAAATTAGCAACAGAGACCAAAAGAAAGGTAAATTTTTTTATTTATGATTGTGAACTAAGCATACATGGTCAAAGTACAAAGTTAAATATGAACATGTTACCTTTTGGGTCTTACGATTTAATTATTGAAATGGATTGGTTAGAGAAACATAAAGTGATATTAAATTGTTTCAGAAATTTGTATGTGTACATAGATTAAAATAACACATCTAGAACGATACAAGGAATCCGAAAACTAGTTTCTATTTGGAAAATATCAACGATGCAATTTAAGAAATGTATGAACAAAGGTTGATAAATTTATGTTGTACAAGTAACTAACCTCCTAAAGGAAGAAAGAAAACCAAGTTTTGAATGCTTTATAGTCCTATGTGGGTCCAAAGATGTATTTGTAGGTGAAATACCATAACTACCTCCAAGGAGAGAGATAGAGTTCTATATCGATCTAGTACCTGGATCTACCCCAGTATCCAAGGCACCTTATAGAATGATCCTACCCGAATTAACATAACTGAAAATTTAGTTACAAGAACTATTGGATAAGGAATCTATCAGACCAAGTGTTTCACCTTTGGGAGAACTAGTTGTATTCATTAAGAAGAAAGATGGGGCATTGAGTCTATTTATCGATTCTCGATAACTAAATAAAATGATGATTAATAATAATTATCCCCTACCTAGGATTAACGATATCTTTGATCAAGTTGGAGGCCCAAATATATTCTTTAAGTTGGATTTAAGGTCGGGATATCACCAAGTCAGAATAAAGGATGAAGATATAAATAAACAACGTTTAGAAAACGTTATGGACACTATGAGTTTGACATAATCCTAGTTGGACTTACTAACACACCAACAACCTTTATGTGCTTGATGAATAGTATATTAAGCCAATATTTGGATAAATTTGTTTTGGTTTTTATCGATGATATTTTAGTTTACTAAAAGAAATAGGAAGAACATGAAGAACATCTGAAAATAGTATGGCATACTTTAAGGGAACATAAGTTGTATGCTAAGTTTGATAAGTGTGACTTCTACCAAAGAAAGATACAATATTTAGAACACATAATATCCGAAGATGGTATTGTAGTTCATCCAGAAAATATAAAATAAATTATGGAATGGCCTATCCCTAAGGATGTAGTAGACATCAGATCATTTATGAGAATTACCAGTTATTACTGGAGATTTATCGAAGGATTTTCTCAGATCGCGTATCCAATTACATCACAACAGAAAAAGGGAATAAAATTTATTTGGTCACAAAAGTGTCAAGACATCTTTCATAAAATAAAAATATAAATGTGTTGAACCTACACAGAATAGATCTAGCTAAACAATAATACACACATTTGCAAAGAGAATTGGAGAAAGAAGAAGAAGGAGAGAAGGAATGGAAGAATTCTCATTAACTGTTGTGAATAATGAATAATTTACACGTGATATACTTTGTATATCTTAATGAGTTCGACTTGAGGTGAACTAATACATCATAGTGGTGGTCTAGAGTGATATGGACACACACCAATAGTTACAGGAGTGAATTGCCACCTATTCTAGTCTCTCAGGTAGTTACGGGAGTGAACTGCCACCTATTCTATTCTCTTAGGTAGTTACGGGAGTGAACTGCCACCTAGTTGACTTAACTAGTCAACTAGTCTTCAGTTAATTGAGTGAATAGAGAGTAGTGAGGAGTTAACTCAGGGAATCAAGTCTAATTTGACACTCTGGTGATGATACCAAGGCATGGTAAAATTAGCATGGTGATGATCCCAATGTTGCATGGTGATCATCCCAATGCAACATCTAAACTCAACTAGTCAAACTGAAGCGTTAACTGAAAGAGAATATTCTCCAAGTGGAATATTCTCCTCTAAAATATTGGAGAATGGATAATGACTAATTATGAATAACAAACTAGGAATGAACTTAGGAAACATAAATCCTATGTGTGTGAAAAGTAACTCCAACACCCCCCCTGAATATCACTATGGTGAAAATAAAGATTGGGTCCTGACAATGAGGCCTTGATAGGTACCCAAGTACAAAAGATACTTTGAAAATAAAGTGAGGAAAGAGGGAAAACCTCAGAGGAAAACCCCCTCTCAAGGTACAATGTATGTAAAAAAAAGAACTACAATTGCTAGACAACTGTCTCCTTCACTCCAAGATGACCTCGTAGAGAATGAAATTTCTGCTTAGTGAAGGTCTTGGTGAAAATGTTTGTTGTCTATTCTGCTTCAGGAAAGAACTTTAATTCGATGATCCCCTTGTGTACTAAGTCCCAGATTTAGTGCATGTGGATCTCAATGTGCTTCATCCGCTTCCTCTGAATTGGATCTTTACATAACTTTAGAGTGCTTTGGTTGTCACACCAGATGACGATCGGCCGATGAAACTGAATGCCCAACTCAGTGAGAAAATGTTGTAGCCACATAGCTTAAATGGTTATATTAACTATCCCTCTGTACTCTGCCTCGACTGAATATAGATCAATGGCATCTTTCTTCTTACTCAACCAACAGATAGGCCCAGAATGAACACTAAGTGAGTAACCAGATGTGGACTTACGATCAATGTTATCACGAGCCAATTCAGAATCAATAAACCCAATGAGATATAATGTAGAGTCTACTGCATAATGAATCCCAAAGGTGATGGTGCCCTGTACGTATCAAAGGATACTCTTTGGAGCTTTCCAATGTAGCTCATGCGGCTCCTGCATGAACATGGAAACTGTACCAACTTCATATGAGAGAAATGGTCTGGAATGTGTGAGATAAAACAAGCTCCCCACTAGTTGTATGTATAGTGTGTTGTCAACTAGTGGAATCTCCCTGCCATCCTCAAGTTTGACTTCCGAGAGGAAAGGATTCAGATCAGACTTGTAGTCTGTCATGTGAAATCTCTCGAGGAGATCTCATGCATACTAGCCTGAGTCAGTTTGATGCCTGATGAACCCTAACTTATATCGAGTCCAAGTAAGAAGTCTAGGAGACCCATGTCCATCATCAAAAACCTGTCATGTAGAATCCTCTTGACTGCAACAATCATTGAAGTCGAGCACTCGATGATCAACAAATCATCGACATAGAAAACTAAAAGTAGAATTGAATCAGTTGTCCTAAGAATGTAGATATTCAGGTCTGATTTACAATGTAAAACGTACTATGACAACAGGTAGGAGTCCATATTGGCATACCATGCCCTTGGAACTTGCTTGCGGCAATAAAGTGACTTCTTCAGTCGACAGACCAAAGATAAGTCCTACATAAATCCTTGGGGCTTCTCCATGTAGATCTCCTCAGAGAGATCACCGTGAAGAAATTCATTCTTTAATTCCATCTGATGGACTTCCCATCCCTTGGCTGCCGCAATGTCAAGATCTAATTAAATGGAATCCATCTTTGCTACCAGAGCGAAGGTCTCATCATAGTCAATACCATGAACCTGCTGAAAGCCTTTGGCAACAAGCCTGGCTTTGTATCTGTTGATCTGTCCATCCCCTATGCTCTTGGTCTTGTAGACCCATCTACATCTAACAAGTTTCCTCCCATAAGGAAGGGGAACTAGATCCCAAGTATGTTTCTCGAGGAGGGAGTTGTACCCCTCCTGCATGGTTGATTCCCAAAAGGCATTTACAACAACCTCACCATAAGATTGTGGATCGAAAGAATGAACCAAGAAAATGTACTTGGAGGGAAATGGTTTAGTGGAAGTGAGTGCAATAGGAGGCTCCTCAAAATCTGATCGAGTCCTCCTAGTATCGACTAGATCACCAACGAGATCCCCTGCATCCTGAAGAGTAGTTTGTGCCCACTTGGGCCTCTGCTCTGGATCTACAACTGCATATGGATGCTCTGACTCTGCATCTGACTATACTAAATCTGAATCTAAATCATGTGAGTCATATGAATCAGAACTCTCATCTTAAGAAGAGTCGGCATGTGCAGGTCATCATCTCAAATAGGTGGAAGAGTGAAGGTGTCTGCATCCAACTGCCGATGTACATGAGAGACACTTTCCGTGAATTGGACACTACACTCAATGATGAGCCAATTCGAGGAAAGATCAATCAGATGATATCCCTTCACACTGTCATGGTATCCAAAAAAATTTCAATCAGTGCTCTATGGATCAAGTGCCTTCCTCTTTTCAGAGGGAATCTGAGTCCATGCACGTGAACCAAAAATGCAAAAGTGGGTCACTTCTGGTTTTAGGCTGCTCCAAGCCTCGTATGGGGTCTTATCCTTGACAAATATATGAGGATATATGTTTTGGATGTATGTTTCATAGTTAAGTGCTTCAGCCCATAGTCTCTGTGGTAGTAAATTTGCATGTAGCATGCAAGAAGCCATCTCCTTTAGAGATCTGTTTTTCTGCTCAAAAACTCTATTTTGCTTCAGAGTGTAGGGAACTGTACGCTGCAACTGAATCCCTGCCTCATGGAAAATATTATGGATCTCATTATTTACATAGTCTCCCCCATTATCAGTTCGGAGGACTTTGATCTTCTTTCTGGACTATGTCTCAACCAAGGCTTTGAAATCTTTCAGGTGTTGAAAGACCTCATATTTTTGCCTAAGAAAGTAGATCCAAGTAAAACGTGAGAAATCATCAACACAAATGAGAACAAACCTCACTTTTCTGATTGATGGATGTGGAAAAGGACCCATCAGGTCACTGTGGATCAGATCTAAAGGTTCATAAGCTCGTTGATACTTTCCTTTGTCGAATTTCTCTTGAGGGTGTTTTCCAAGAACACATCCCTCACATACTCCCTTAAAGAAATGGATGTCTGGTAGACCATCAACCAATTTTTTCTTGCTAATATGTTGCATGTATATGAAATTCAAATGTCCAAACCTTTTGTTCCATATACCACTACTTTCATCAGCATGAGTAAGCAGTAAAAAAGAATAAGGTTCAATGAATTCAGAAAAAAGTATACAATCTAGGCTAATGATTTACCTCACCGGTAGAAACTCTGGAGTTGGTTTGCATGTCATATATTTCCATGGAATTTGGTGTGAATATGACTTTCTTTCCGGTGTCGGAATTCTTCATATGATACATGGAGAGAAGGTTTACAGAAATCTTGGGAACATGCAACACATTCTTGAAGCTTCTATTGGTGAGTTCAATCCTTCCTTTTCCGGTGACTTCAACAGAAGAGTTGTCCCCCGTCAGAATAGGAGGACCTTTTCATGCATCCAATGAAGAATAAACTACTTCTGAGTCATCCATATGATGTGATGCTCCTAAATCTACGATCCAAGCATTGAGAGAGGAGTTGATGGCAATCAAGGCATGGCTAGAATTGTCTTTCTTGGAATTTGGATCTTCTGGCTTCTTATTCTTTGTACCCTTGGGGATGCGATGTCCAAGGTTTTTTTTCTGAAGTATTTGAGATATCATATCTATTTGTTTTTTCATGCATGCGGATTCCGAATGGAATCGTTTATGACAATATGTGCATTTCTCTCCTTTTCTTCCCTTTTCTGCTCTGGATCTGGAGGCATCGATGAAGGGTTTTGTGTACCATTCCTTCTTTGTATGTGCATGAGATTTATTCTTATCTTTATCTTTATATTTCTGATATTTTTGGCTTCCATCATGCACAGTGATTTCATGCGCCCTTGGGCCTTTGATTGTGCCCATGTTGATGAGCTTTGTTTTCTCTTGTGTTAGGGATTCGATAAAGTCCTCAAGAGAAGGCATATTCCAAGTGGCTCCAGAGGAAAATATGACAGTATGGAATGTGGATAGGAATGCGGAGAATTTAGGTCCAAGCTTGGAGAGAATGGTGGGAACCATTTGTTTCTCCTCTGTTGATTTATCAACCCCGTAAGCTTTGAGTTGCGACAGTAAATTCTTGAATTTTGTAAAGAAATCTTGGATATTGTCGAAGATTTTTCGATCCAATGTGAGAAGATCTACCTCCAACATGTGTCCCCTCATATCATCATGTTTTCCAAAGAGCCCTTCCAAGATTTTCTAGGCTTCATTGGGAGTCTTACAAGAAGATATGTGAAAAAGGAGATCGAGAGAGATAAGACTGCAAATTGTTCTGAGTGCTTCATCCATGCGATTTAAGTACTTGTATTTTTCTATGGTTGATATCAATTTTGTATCTGTATTCATGGTTAACCTATACAACCGTCCATATCGGAGATGTATGGCTATTTTCTCCTTCCATGAAAAATAGTTGTAAGGTGTAACAATGAATTCTTTTTGGAATTCCATCTTTCCGTTGTCTTCAATATTTTGTACCTGCAACAAAATTGGTGTATATCTTTATTAGTAGTCCATTGTCTCTGATACCATGTAAATGTGTTGAGCCTACACAGAATAGATCTAGATAAAAATTAATACAAACATTTGCAGGGAGAATTGGAGAAAGAAGAAGAAGGAGAGAAAGAATGGAAGATTTCTCCTTAACTATTGTGAATAATGAATAATTTACACATGATATACTATGTATATCTCAATGAATTCGACTTGAGGTGAACCAATGAGCCATAGTGGTGGTATAGAGTGATATGGACATACACCAGTAGTTACGAGAGTGAATTTCCACCTATTCTAGTCTCTGAGGCAGTTACGGGAGTGAACTGCCACCTAGTTGAGTTAACCAGTCAACTAGTCTTCAATTAACTGATTGAACAGAGAGTAGTCAGGAGTTGACTAAGGGAATCAAGGTTAATGCACCACTTTGGTGATGATACCAGGTAAAGGTTGAATTATCATGGTGATGATCCTAATGCAACATCTAAACTCAACTCAACTAGTCAAAATGAAGTGTTAACTGAAAGAGAATATTCTCCAGGTGGAATATTCTCCCCTAAAATATAGGAGACTAGATAATGACTAATTATGAATAATAAACAAGGAATGACCTTAGGAAAAAAAAATCCTAGGTGTGTGTGAAGTAACTCCAACAAAAAATACAGTTAACTACAACACTTATCCTAACGGTAGCGGATCTCGATAAAGATTTCATAGTTTGTGTGGATGAAAGCAAAGAGGGATTAGGAGGTGTTCTAACACAATATGGACACATCATCTGTTATGAATCACGTAAACTAAAATAACATGAACAAAATTACGTGACTCACGATTTAGAATTAGTTGTTATAATTCATGCATTAAAAATGTGGCGACATTATTTAATGGGGAGAAAGTTTTTGTTACGAATTGAAAAGAGTGGTGTAAAGTATTTGTTCATTCAACTAGATCTCAATGCAAGGCAAGCAAGATGGTTGGGATTTTTAAGTGAGTCTGATTTTTAGGTACTACACATAAATTGTAAGGAAAACAAAGTTGCAGATGCACTAAGTCATGGGAGTACTAGACTCTATGAAGTAAGTATCAACAAAGAAGAAAATGATATCTAACAGAGAATAAAATATGCAAACAATAATCACGAAAATTAAATTAAAACAACAATAGAATTGCAAGGAAATGAAAAAAATCAGAATAGAACAGATCTAAGTATAGATAAAAATGGATTGTTAAGGTTCAAAAACTGGTTGTATGTATCTAATTTTGTTGAATTAAGGACATCAATTCTACATGAAATGCACAAAAAATCATATTGTCATCACCCATGATACCAGAAAATGATAACAGCCTCAAGAAAAAAAAAATATTGGCCTAACATGAGGAATGAAAGAACTAAGTATGTGCCTAAATGTTTAGATTGTCAATAAGTAAAGGATGAAAATCAACATCCAATAGGTCTGTTACAACCTCTGCCTATACATGAATGGAAATGGGAAATTATCTCGATGGACTTCATCACATATTTTCCTAAGACTCAAAGAAAAAATGACTTGATTATGGTAGTGATTGATAAACTAAGAAAATCTACACAATTTATACCTTTGAAGTCTACATACAAAGAGATTAATATCGCTGGAATTTTTGTGAAATAAATTCTTATATTGAATGGAATTCCTAAGATGGTGATTTCCAATGGAGATGTCAAATTTATGTCAATTTTTTGGAAAGAATTGTTTGTAGGTTTGGATACTAACCTGCATTTTATCACAAGCTACAATCAACAAATGGATGGGTGACGCGAGTCGTGAGTATCAGAGTACTTTTCTTCTCTCCTTCCCTTCTCTCGCCTGAGATATATAGACAAGATTTTAGGCTCTGATACCACTTGACGCGACTACATGTGCCCTCGACGACATGATCTCTCTCGCCAGGACCTTCAACAACGCAGCCCGAAGAGTTAGCAACTCTTCTGACTTCCTCGGGAGTCTTTTACCCACAGTACACTTCTTGGCGATCTCCCTTTCACCAGTCGGGAAATCGGGTTTCGCAGACTCGCGAACCTTGTGTGCACCTCCCGTGCAATTTGAAACTCCGAAGCCCGATCCCCGATGTCAACGATCAACACTTCTTTGTATCGGGGATTTCCCTATCGGGAAATCGGCAGATGAAAGGTTGCGATTTACTTACCTTTCAAAACCCCGAACGCCGATGTGCGATGCCACGTGCTGTCCTCCGCTCCTTCTCCGTGGGACTCATCGCAACTCTGGGCTTCGTTGTTTCTCCATGCTCCCTTCGACTTCAAAATGCCGAAGTGCCGAGTCTCGACTCGTTGGGCTCTCGTGCCACCTGTCCCTCCGATGATCAACGGCTCCGATTAAATCGGGAAATCACAACTCGCGATTTTGACATGCATGCAACTCTTGCACTCACCAACCCTGATATGCCGATGTTCGATGGCAAACGGATTCTCTAGTGCGCCTGCGAGTTAACCCCCTTGCAACTCCTCCGTAGTCTGACGGTTTGCGGGATTTCGTGACTCTCCACAACAAATTCAAGTCGTCGATTCTCTTCCTCTTGAAGAGTTCTCCGCTTCACCAGCTTTGTCCTGTGCAACTGAAGCAAAGATACTATCCCTCCTGATCTTTTACCAACTCAGACTCCTCCAGAGTGTTTGCGCACACTCCCTGTGCTCAACCTTCAACCACTCTCAACAGTACTTGAAGTCTTCTAGGTTCTGCACTTTCACAGTCACAGCAACCCCGGCCTTTATTTTCTCAAGCTTGCTACTGAGACTTCAATCCGACCTGCACTTCACCTGCATGGCTCGAATAACCCAACACGATTTTGGTCGACGAGAATAAGAGCTTCACTATTGAACCTCCTCAATGCACTCTATGCGGAGGAATTCGACTGCACTCTATGTAGGAATCTCCTGGTTCGGACAGTGAAAAAATTTGGAACTTATTCCCTCATTCTCTCATGTTTCGAACCTGATATGAAATCACATATGCAGCATATAGAAGATAAGCATAAAAAGAAGCAAGTATGCAACAACATAATATCAACAACACACAGAGATCAAACATATCCATGAAATTGAATCAAAGCTTTCCTATTAATTCAATGTCTGTACATGGGGATTCTTCACAAGCTCCCTGTTCTGTTCTCTCTGTTCTCAGTGCTAATGCTGAATGAATGATGATAATACAATGATACAAAGGAGGGTGCCTATATTCCGTTTTCCCTCTCGAAAGAAAAACTGTCTAATCTACAGTTAATTCCTATCTAATAGCATTAAAACTATTAAATGCCTTCCTATCTATATTACAATACAAGTGCGCTTCATATGAATGCTTTCATTCAAATGGCGGTGCAACAATCTTTTCAAAGTAATTCAAAAATTTATGTGCTGGCGCTGTCCAG
Organism: Picea engelmannii; assembly: GCA_009831015.1. Lineage (NCBI taxonomy): Eukaryota > Viridiplantae > Streptophyta > Pinopsida > Pinales > Pinaceae > Picea > Picea engelmannii. Next base: position 296,370 of record ML790502.1, read on the forward strand.
CTGTATGTTCTTTACTCCATGCGCTGGCTCACTTGATGAAGTCGTAGATGCTCCTGCATCATACTCCTCGGCTCAAAATATTTCATGGGCTCCTGTCCATGAGCTCCCGCACACTATGCCCATGCTTCTGTATCACTGCCTATGTTTCCCAGCTGGCATCCTCCACTGGGTGGTTCCTCCATTTCACCAGGTATTCAAAATATTGTTTGCTCTTGGTCTTCCTGCCAACTCTTTTATCCAGTATGCACTCCATTTGCGGTTTCTGTGCAACTGGCAACAGCTTCTGCCATTGGATTACTGGTTCCTCAACACTTCTAGCTCCTGTATCTTCGGCCTTATATGGGTATAAGTCCGAGACATTAAATATCGAGGATATCCTGATGCCCTCTGGAAACTCAAGTTCATATGCATTCTCCCCGAATTTCTTTAGGACTCTACACGACCCAATTTTCTTCATCATGATCTTGTTATATGTTCCCCTTGGGAACCTTTCTTTTCTCAAGTGCGCTAGAACCATGTCTCCAACCTCAAACCAAAGCTGCCTTTTCTTCTGGTCGGCTCTGCGCTTGTACTCCTGATTCGATTTCTGCAATCGTTGCTTCACCTGTGTGTGAAGTTCTTCAATTGCTTCAGCGAATTCCTCAGCTCTCGCGCTGCTAGTTTCAGCCTGTTATGACTCCCTGAGCTCAGAAAATCCTCTTGGCTGTGTCCCATACAAAATCTGAAATGGGCTCTTACCTGTACTCCGATTCACTGAATCGTTGTACGCAAATTCTGCTTGTGGTAGGATCTGATCCCAACTGTTGTGATGCTCAGTCACCAGGCTTCTCAACAAATCCCCCAAGATTCTGTTGACTACTTCGGTCTGTCCGTCTGTCTGTGGATGGTAAGAAGAACTGAATGCCAAGTCAGTCCCTAGCTTCTTCCATAGCGTCCTCCAAAAATGGCCTATGAACTTGGTATCCCTGTCCGAGACTATGCTTCTCGGCAATCCATGTAATCGCACAATCTCTTTGAAAAACAAGTTGGCGATGTGGGTTGCATCGTTGGTCTTATGACATGGAATGAAATGTGCCATCTTTGAAAACCTGTCCACCACTACAAAAATGGAATCAACTCCTCACTGCGTTCTCGGTAAACCCAACACAAAATCCATACTGATCGCCTCCCATGGCCTCTCAGGTATGGGCAATGGCTGATAGAACCCTGTGTTCTGCTTTCGGCCTTTTGCATGTTGACATATCTGGCACCTGTTAACAAACCATTTAACATTTGCATGCATGCCCAGCCAATAATATGATTCGCTCAATTTGGCGAATTTTTTTCATGTCCGAAATGACCTGCTAAGCCTCCACTGTGCTTTTCCTTCACCAAATTCTCTCTGATAGAGCAATCTGGAATGCACAATTGATTTCCCCAAAACAACAATCCATCCTGGATCAGGTAGTCTATCCAAGGACTCCGATCCCTGAGAACTGGGTTCTTGGATGCCTCGTATGCCTCGCCAAAGTTTGCATCACCTGCATACATATCTTTCAGATTCTCAAAACCCAAGGTTTTGACCCTGAATTCCTGCAGCAATAAATTTTTTCTGCTCAAGGCATCAACCACCTTGTTCGCAGTCCCCAAAATGTCCTTGATCACGAATGTGAAATTCTGCATGTACTCTACCCACTTCGCATGCTTCTGGTTCAACTTCTCTTGTTGACTCACGAACTACAATGCGTGATTATCGCTGTACAGAACAAATTCCTTGGGTATCAAATAATGCCTCCACTTTTTCAATGCCTCTATGATGGCATAGAACTCCTTATCGTACATGGAGTACTTCATCTTTTCATCATCCAGCTTCTCGCTGTAATATGCCACAGGTCTGTCATCCTGACTTAAAACCCCTCCAACAGCATACCCACTGGCATCACACTTCACTTGGAAGGTTTTCTGAAAATCTGGCAACACTAACACTGGTTGCTCAGTTATCTTCCGCTTCAACAGATTGAAGCTCCGTTCAGCCTCTGTTGTCCAATGGAAAACCCTATGCTGCTTTTTCACAGTGTCCATCATTGCGGCACTGATTCCACTAAAATTCCGAATGAATTTTCCGTAGAAGCTTGCCAAACTGTGAAATCTCCTCACCTCAAAAACATTCCTTGGCGATGGCCAATTCCTGATTACTTCAACCTTCTCAGGATCCATCTTCAGTTCATTTGCCGAGATTACAAAACCCAAATAAATGAGTTCCGTCTGCATGAAGGAACACTTTTTCAAATTGATCAGCAGCTTCTCCTGCTGTATCCTTCTCATCACAATGGCCAAATGCCTCAAGTGTTCAGCTCTAGTCTTGCTGAAAATCAGTATGTCGTCCAAGTATACGACCACAAATTTGCCAATGAATTCCCACATGACTTCATTCATCAGTCGCATAAATGTGCTTGGTGCATTTGTCAGCCCAAATGGCATGACCAGCCATTCGTACAAACCCTCGTTTGTTTTGAATGTTGTTTTCCACTCATCTCCCTCTCTCATCCGGATCTGATGATATCCGCTCTTGAGATCTATCTTTGAAAAATAATTTGCCCCGCTCAGGCAATCCATCAAATCATCCATTCTCGGCAGTGGAAATCTGTACCTGATGGTAATTTTATTAATCGCCTTGGAGTCTGTACACATCCTCCAGCCTCCATCCTTCTTTGGACTCAATACTATTGGAACAACACATGGACTCAGACTCTCTCTCACTAGTCCCTTGTCCTGCAGATCCTGTACCTGCCTTTTGACCTCCTCGTTCTCCTGAGGTGTCAACCTGTACGCTGCCTTATTTGGAAAACTTACTCCGGGTATGAGGTCAATGTGGTGACTCACACTCCGCATTGGTGGCAACGAATGAGGTAGTTCGTCCACGATGATATCAACGAACTCTCCCAGCAGTTCCTGAATCTCTTCTGGCAAGTCGTCCACTCTTGTGCTTGTCAGGACAATTTTCAACTTCCTGACAACAAAGAATTGTGGATCTTCATTCTTCTCCAGCTCTGTGAGAAGCTCTTTCCCACTCATGAGAAGTATTGTGTTGGTTACTTCTGGCTCCACCTTCGTATCCTTCCCCGGAAGCAATGTATGTGTTCTCCCATCCTTCTCCAAGGTGTATGTGTTCATCCTCCCATCATGAACAACATTTCTGTCAAACTGCCATGGTCTCCCCAATAATACATGACAGACATCCATGGGAATGAAATCACACAGAATTTCATCCCTATATTCACCCATCTTAAAATTAACCAAGCATTGTTTTGTAACACATACCTGGTGTCCTTTTTGCAGCCATGTCACTTTGTATGGACTCGGGTGTTTGTTCGTTTTTAGCTCCAGCTTCTCCACCATCTCAGTCGAAATGAGATTGTCGATGCTCCCACTGTCCACTATGACCTTGCATTTCCATCCCTTGGTCTTGCAAGTCGTTCTGAACAGTCTGCATCTTTGAGTTGTGTCCTCCACCTCTTTCTCAGGTTTCAAAAGGAACTTGTGCACTGTCAGTGACTTCCCACTTCCAGTGTCTTCATCCTCCACGTCACGCCTCTGTGCCTCAGCAACGTGAGATTTTCCTCTGTCCATCTTCCTATCTGGATAGTCCACGGCTTTATGAACGTCTTTACCACACATGAAACATGTGATAATTCCTCCTCTTCCTCTTCCTCTACCTCGGGTAAGAGGAAATGTATTGGCATCAGCGTAATCTCCTTGCTGATCTGTTTGTTGTCTCCTCGGCTCAGCAAATTGTTGCCTCTGCTGTGAGGTTCCACTTCTTTCAGCCTTTCCCTGAGGCCTCTTCCAATCCTCCTTGGGCTTCTGAGTTCTCTCTTGGGAAACTACTTTGCCTCTAGGATGGATTTTGCCTCGCCCTCGCTGTCCCTGCTTGCGGTTCAGCTTCTCTTCGGCTTTTAGAGCTATCTGGTACGTATCCTCAACTGTGCGGATGGTAACCATGCTCAATTCATCCCGGATATCATACCTAATACCATTTAGGTATCTTGCTACCTTTTCGTCATCACTCTCCCGATGACCAGCTCGAATGTTGAGCCTGTAAAACTCCTCGGTGTATTCCTTCACCGTCATCATCTTCTGTCTCAGGTTCTGCATGCGCTTGAACAGAGTGATCTGGTAATCCCTCGGAATAAACTTCACCTTCATCTTGGCGATCATCCGATCCAAACTTTTGATCTTCTGTTTGCCTTTGGAACGCCTGTCTGCCTGTAGCTCGTCCCACCATAAGACCGCATGTCCCTTCAGCTTCGTGATGGCATTCCTTACCTTCTTTTCCTCTTCAATGTCTTCGTAATCGAAGTAGGTGTCGAGTTCTCGGATCCAATCCAACAACTCTTCTGCGTTTAGACTTCCCTCATAGACGGGAATGTCCATCTTTGTCTTTGAGCTCATCCTCGAAATGGCTCTGATCAACCTCTCTGTCGAGGAATCCTCCGCTGTGACCTCATCTTGGTCATGTCTAGCTTCCTCTTCAACCTCAGAATCGATGAACTCTACCGTACCATCTCCACGCCTCTGGGTAGGTCTCCATCTCTTCAAGTCTCGCCCTGAGATCTCGTATTTGACGTTCCATTTCTGGATTCCCTGCCGGCCTACCCCTTCTTCGGGCATCCCTGTCATCACGATCAGGTGACTGCCTTTCTCTTCTGGGTGGCATGGCAAATTTTGTTACTTCTTCTCTCTACTATCGTAGCAAAGAGAACCCCTTTCCAGGCTCTGATACCACTTGACGCGGGTCGTGAGTATCAGAGTGCTTTTCTTCTCTCCTTCCCTTCTCTCGCCTGAGATATACAGACAAGATTTCAGGCTCTGATACCACTTGACGCGACCACCTGTGCCCTCGACGACACGATCGCTCTCACCAGGACCTTCAACAATGCGGCCCGAAGAGTTAGCAACTCTTCTGACTTCCTCGGGAGTCTTTTACCCACAATACACTTCTCGGCGATCTCCCTTTCACCAGTCGGGAAATCGGGTTTCGTGGACTCGCAAACCTTGTGTGCACCTCCCGTGCAATTTGAAACTCCGAATCCCGATCCCCGATGTCAACGGTCAACACTTCTTTGTATCGGGGATTTCCCTATCAGGAAATTGACAAATGAAAGGTTGCGATTTACTTACCTTTCAAAACCCCAAACGCCGATGTGCGATTCCACGTGCTGTCCTCCGCTTCTTCTCCGTGGGACCTGTCGCAACTCTAGGCTTCGCTGTTTCTCCGTGCTCCCTTCGACTTCAAAACGCCGAAGTGCCGAGTCTCGACTCCTCGGCATCTCGTGCCACCTGTCCCTCTGATGATCGACGGCTCCAATTAAATCGGGAAATCGCAACTCGCAATTTCGACGTGCATGCAACTCTTGCACTCACCAACCCCGATATGCCAATGTTCGATGGAAAACAGATTCTCTAGTGCACCTGTGAGTTAACCCCCTCGCAACTCCTCCGCGGTCTGACGGTCTGCGGGATTTCGTGACTCTCCACAACAAATTCAAGTCGTCGATTCTCTTCCTCTTGAAGAGTTCTCTGCTTCACCAGCTTCGTCCTATGCAACTGAAGCAAAGATACTATCCCTCCTGAGCTTTTACCAACTTGGACTCCTCCAAAGTGTTTGTGCACACTCCCTGTGCTCAACCTTCAACCACTCTCAACAGTACTTGAAGTCTTCCAGGTTCTGCACTTTCACAGTCACAACAACCCCGGCCTTTCTTTTCTCAGGCTTGCTACTGAGACTTCAATCCGACCTGCACTTCACCTACATGGCTCGAATAACCCAACATGATTTTGGTCGACGAGAATAAGAGCTTCACTATTGAACCTCCTCAACGCACTCTATGCGGAGGAATTCGACTGCACTCTATGCAGGAATCTCCTGGTTCGGACAGTGAAACAATTTGGAACTTATTCCCTCATTCTCTCAGGTTTCGAACCTGATATGCAATCACATATGCAGCATATAGAAGATAAGCATAAAAAGAAGAAAGTATGCAACAACATAATATCAACAACACACAGAGATCAAACATATCCATGAAATTGAATCAAAGCTTTCCTATTAATTCAATGTCTGTACATGGGGATTCTTCACAAGCTCCCTGTTCTGTTCTCTCTGTTCTCAGTGCTAATGCTGAATGAATGATGATAATACAATGATACAAAGGAGGGTGCCTATATTCCATTTTCCCTCTCGAAAGAAAAACTGTCTAATCTACAGTTAATTCCTATCTAACAACATTAAAACTATTAAATGCCTTCCTATCTATATTACAATACAAGTGCGCTTCATATGAATGCTTTCATGCAAATGGCGGTGCAACAATCTTTTCAAAGTAATTCAAAAATGTATGTGCTGGTGTTGTCCAGCTGTATGTTCTTTACTCCATGCACTGGCTCGCTTGATGAAGTCGTAGATGCTCCTGCATCAATGGGAAAACAAAATGAACAAACCAAATTATCGAAGATATGCTGCGAATATACGTAAGGACGAAACCAAACAAGTGGGAGGAGTACCTACACTTAGTTGAGTTTTATTACAATAACTGTTATCAGGCATCGGCTAAGATGAGTCCTTTCAAAGTATTATATGGAATAAAGTGCATGACCCGAATTAGTTGGATAATCCAGTTGACAGAATTATGGTGGGACCGGAAATGCTCCATGAAATGGAGAGAATGGTAAAAAGAGTACAACAAAACTTAAAAGAGGCCTAGGACCAACATAAAAGCTATGCAGATTTAAAAATAAGACATCAAGAATTTTAAATAGGGGAACATGTATATCTAAAACTGAAAGAAAGAAGGCATTTTCTAAAGCTAGGAAGTTTCTCAAAGTTGGCACCAAGGTTTTTTGGCCCCTTTGATATTTTAACTCGAATCGGACTCATGGCATATCAGCTAGCACTTTCTGCAAATTTAAAATATCATAATGTTTTTCATGTTACATTACTAAAAAGGTATATTCAGGATCCTACTCACCTCATTAATTGGAACATGGTGCAGGTTGAACTAGAATGCGATTTCCAAAAGAAACCTCTCTGCATTCTGTATAGGAAAGAAACAATACTACGGAACAAAGCCATTGCCAAGGTAAAAGTTCAATGGAAGCACTTTAGTCCTCAAGAGGCTACTTGGGAATTGGAATAAGATATGCAGAAATATTATCCAACCCTATTCTAAGAGAGGAATGAAAACTGAGGACATTGTTGTACTTAAGGGAGAGAGGATGTAATATCCTCAAATTTTAGAAAATTAAATTCTATGTTGAATTTTGAAATAAATTTCCTTTTTTGCAAAGTTTGGATTTGGAAATTATTTGTCATTTATGGAAAATTCGAATTTGGAATTTTGGATTATGTAATTAATTATTTGATGATTATTGGTAAAATATTTGACATTCTGAACTGTCCTTTTTTATTGGACACATGTATGAGACAAACTTTTAATAAAATTAATGTTGGAAGACAAATAGAACAACCAGGTTAAAAATAGTTGGCCATGAATCCATGAGTGGGGAACAAGTTTGGGTTACCTCAGGGATGTTTTTTACAAGTGCCAGAAGTTGAATTTGGCCACTAGTAGCCCCTCAAAATCAGGGATTTGTAAAGCTGTGAATTTCCAGAAGGAGGAAAAGGAATGAAAGACCTAGGCACAAGAATATATACAACATATGTTGGAGGAAGGACATTGCTTAGCATGTTGGAGGAATTGATAATTGTTTGTTGTTATGAGCATTGTTACAGTGAGGAAAATATTTTTTTGATTTGTTGATGGTGACTATAGCTAAGGAGGATAATTCAATTTGACCTTATGGACTCATGGTCAGGCTAGGGTGTGATAATGACAAGTGATTGTTGTTGTTTTGTTCTACGGTTGGGTGGAACGTGGTTGTTCCTTTTGTTTCCCACCATCATCGTTTCCAGATATGTATTTTCAGTTGTGTATTAAAATTGGTAATATGGTAATGTTGTTTAGTAATTATGCAGTTGTTGACATATCTTTGGGTAAAATCATGAATATGAGTTACACTTTTGCTTGTTTTATGAGAAAAAAAATTGTATTTTCACAAGTTCTTCAACTACTAGCATACAAAAGTATTTGTTTTATTTAGAATTTCACTTTACAGTAAAAACAAAAGGTGTGAATAATTTTTTTATCTTTCCAATGACTATTTTTCAATTTTTTTTTATCATGATTTGATATGTCAATTTGACAATTGTTTAACAATATGTTCCTTAAACATGAAAGGAATGATAATGAGTAACTTTTTTCTACAATAATGTATCTATTATTAAACTTATGTTTTTAAGAAACGAAATATACTGCAACAATATGCAGAGACTCTATTTTATTATGACTATAATTTTGAATCTAACGGATGAATATTATAATTTCTAGAATTTTTTGAAGTTGACCAAGCTAAAAACGTTGCAAATTTTAAACACATGTTTTTCTACATCTTGTATCTATCTTAATTTTTACTTAAAACTAAAATCTAAATATACCCTTTTGAAAAGAACAGTTTAAGGATTATGAATACATTTTTTTCTAAATTTTTTACTGTATATTTTTATAGATACTGATATTTCATTTCAATGAATCATAATTTTGTTGAAAATATTATGTAGTGATTTTTTTTAAAAATTAAATAAAATTAGATAAAAATAAAGAAAATGAAAACAAATTATAGGAATTGAAAGTAGATTCAATTTTGGAAACGCTGGTGTCATTTTCGAAAAACAAATCTAAGTATTTGGAGGAGTCTGCAACCTCCAAAGTTCATGTAATCTTGGGGGAATTATCTAGTTTCTGAATACAGTCCCAATTTTTAGTTTTCGGCCGAAATAATATTTCTGTCGAAAAGTTTTTTTGTTCGGCCGAAAGGTTTATTTTTAACGGATTTCATTAAAAATAAACCTTTCGGTCGAAAGGTCTTTTGGCCGAAATATGCTTACCGCAAGAAAAAAAATCATTCAGAAAATCTTGTGCATGACTATCGAGGGCACCGTGAGGGCGCCATTCGATTTGACGTGCAAACTTTCAGCCAAACAATGTTTCAGCCGAAAAAGCCTATCTTTCGATCGAAAGAAAAAAGAGTTCAGCTGAAAAAATGCCACAAGAAATTTGGGAGACCCGATTCTCACAAAAGTGTTACCCAACTTCATGATTTTACCCCTTTGTTATTTCATTGTTTAGCCCTATTAGTTGATATCATTTCCAATTTGTAAGTATTTGTGGTAGTATGTGTTAATAGTATAGTTTGATATATATGTGAATACAGACATATATAAGCATCAACAATACTACTGTATATTTGTTGTTGCTATGACGAACAAAAGAATAAGAGTTCCAATATAATATGTTATTAAGAGTGTGGTTATATATATATGAATATAGATATAAATATATAAGCGTAAACAAAACTACTTTATAATTGTTGTTGTTATGTCAAATAAAAGAATAACAGTCCCATTATATGTTTTGTTAAATATGAAATAAGGATGCATGATACTATAGAGTACAGTTCATTTGACAAAATTGACACACATCTTTATTACCATCAATAGTTCAAAGTTACACTGTAGTTCCTCAAATACCATGACTCCTTATCTAGTCGAAACATAATTTTAAACGAATTACACAACATTTTCTGCGAGTTCTCGCAAGGACTAGTGGAAGAATATGGAACATGAATACCTTTTGTAAATATGTTGAGTACTTCGCGAAGTTCTTGGGGTGCCTCCCAAACCTATAACAAGAAGACAAATGATTTTAGTAAAGTACTAATATACAAAATTATTAAATATGCATCAAATTAAAGAATTAAAGTTACTTAACTTAGGTTTCAATGCTGATTTGGAGCATCCTCGTTGACTTGAGGAGCCATCAATCCAAGACAGAGAAGGGGAGTGGGTTTTTTATTCACCTGATGGGTTCCCTCGCAAGACAAAAAGGGACCCATCATCAATGTATATGCTTGTCAACTTATTATTAATTGCGCAAACATAAAACATAAGCAACTGAGAACAAAGATGTTGATATCCTATAGGTTCAAAGATAGACAACATAAAAGGGATGCCACAGAAAAATATTAAATGAGTTAAAATAACTAGAAAATATTACTTTGGAAAAAAAAATCCAGTCTCGATAGGGGTTTTAAACTATTCTGGGTGTAATTTACTTTAATCACAGTTACATTATACATAGACCATGGTAATTTTTTAAATAAGCCTTGAATTGGAAAGCTTGGAAGGTGATCTGTTTATGCGAAGAAATCGTAAAGGAAAATCCTTTATTAAAAAGAAACGAAAATCTAAGCATTGATTTAAATACATAAGAGATCCTTGTAGGTTCGAACAGGGTTATCACATGCAAAATAATCTTAGAATTATAAATGAGTTAAATTATACAGTTCAACCATTATTGAAAGGGTCGGGACGAAAATAGCCATAGGTACCCACATATAGTGAGTAAGCTTCCTTCTTGGCATAGTCTTTCCTTAATCACAATTTGCACGTAATAAACATTGTTTCATGAATAGGGGTCTCCCACCTTACCTTTTGATTTTATAAAGTAATAACATGAATTTTATACACAGTAAAAGTAACAAAATCTCGAGAAGTATTCACGAATACTTGAACACTGTAAATGAATCATGTCTGGGAGGGTTTAACTACTTTTAAAATTGAACTTCACCCATGTCCCGAGGGTTTCAGTGCCCCTTACATAGTAACTCCTGACGAGATTTGTGGGTTCTTTTACCCTATGTAATCAAGGACATCCCACGAGTGTAAAATATTTCATAAAGATATCATGGAGCAGTGATATTACAAGAGATGATCCACAAAGATTAAATCCCATAGATATTTACATGATGCATTAGATGAAGGTTAAAAATTACAAAGTAATGACTTACCCAATGCAATAGACGGAGAGAAAAACCCATAAATAAATGACTTTCAAAGATCATTTCCACAAATATTTACATGATTGCAATAGATGGAGGGTAAAACCCGCATGGAAATAATACACAGAGATTATTTCTATAGGGAATCACATGACGCTTAATCGAAGGAAAACCCACAAATAAATGGATACAAAGAGATTATTTCCACAGAGGGGTACACAATATTCAGACACCGGATAAAATCACAAGGAGTAATTATACTTAGAGGCCACTCTTACCATAAAAGGCATGATGCATGAGCAGAGGATGGAACACACAGAAGGTTTACCACATTTATATTTCCAAACAAAAAACCACTCTTAAAGGAATACTCACTATATAAATGGAGGAACTCACACATAGAGAGTATAATGTAGTTAAGCTACATATATCTCCTTTCCACAGGGAATCATATACTTTCCATGAGAAAGTGAAAGTATTTTCAAAGTATATTATACAAGAGTCTAGTATCCATAAGGAGGGATTCATTAAGCATAAATGATGCAGGAGCATCTCTCCACATTAGCCAGCCAGCCAGCCAGTCATGTTAGCGCATGCATTCAAGGATGAAGGGAGGCGCAGCCCTCGTTTTAAAATTTGAATTTGAATGCAATTAAATGTTTTAGGTTGTTGAGCCGTGGATCCATGCATTTGTATAGGCATTAGAGTAGGTAGTCCTTTAATGTTTGTAAGGTTGAGATCTAGATATAGATGGTGAACTAGATAGCCCATTCAAGGTAGTTGAATAAGGTAGGTAGATTGGAGGGAAGATCTCGAAGAGCCCCTCTTGTAAAAGATCAATTTCTATCTCATTTTGGAAGTAGTTTTAGAAAAGAGAGTTGTAAGAGAAGAGAAGGAGCTGATACTTTGATATAGTTCATGCTCAGGAACACCTTGTAAAAACAAACATTTGTCATTTAATACAAACAACAATTTTTCCATATTTCCTGTGTTGAATGAATGTCTATGTGTGTTCAAATTATACTGTGAATGTATGCTATAGTTTTTCATTTGTAGGAGTGTGTTTGGTTTCATGCTTCAGAGGTGTTTGAGGCTTCACACCATGAGGGTGTGATAGAATGTTGCGGGTTCTGATAGCTGTGCATAGAGGGTGCATTTATGAATTCTGTGGGTTTAGACAGAGGCGTGCTAGGTGGGCACAGAAGCTGAAAATCAACAACTTGGGAGGAAGACCTCAAGGTTGTTGAATACCTTGGAGGCAGGGTTGTGTATGAGAAAACACAATTGCAGATAGAATCTCTGAGGAGTTTTGTGAAGCTCTTCCAGGAGGGCATCGAGCCAGTGCAAGGAGTGCACAGGAGAAGAACTCTGTTTGTGAGTTCAGATTGAAGTCAGAATCACTAAGGATTATGAGATCTCTACCAAGTGGGCATTGAGCATATGCATAGGGCACACAGAAGGGGAAAGAACTGTTGGACATTCTGTAAGAAGATACTTTGCCAGGTGGGCATTGAGTAGGTGTGCAGACAGGCACAAGAGGAGAAAAAAACTCCTTGAGTTCTGGAATTAGTAGAAGAGTCCAAGAAGAAGGATCTTCGCAGGGTTGTTGAACACCCTGAAACTCTCAGCAAAAGTTTTCTTGAGTAGAGGGATAGCCAGGAGGGAATCTAAATTATCCATATGAGGGAGAAAGGAAAAAGGGACTTAGTTCCTTAGACATCTGAGTTCATGATAAATCTCAGAAGGGATAGCACCTCATGCGTGCAGAGACTCTGCAAGGAGTGCAGGAGTCGTGGAAACCTCTTAAGGTTCCAAAGAGGGTCAAGCTCAGGAGGGTGAGTGATTTTACACACAAATCCATAGCTGCAAGGAGTGTAGAGGCTACAGACCTCCTTGAAGATTTCAGAGTTTTTAAAGCTTAGGAGGAGTGGAGTTTTTGTACGCGCAAGCAAGACTCAAGGTGAAGAGCTCGCAGGGAAAAGAATTCAAAGTTAAGGCCTTAGAAATTTGGAATTCTTCCAAGTGCTAGAAGAAAGCGCGGAAGCTGAGGAGGGTGCATAGCATCCATCAGATTAGGCTAAGGAGAATAGATCTGGAGTGTTGGTTTTCCACGTCCATGAAGTAGTAGAGGAGAGCATGGAGCAGAAAGGATCTAGATTGTTGGATCTTGGTCCAATTACCCGACAGTCGTTAGATCTATTGAGATTTTCAAGGGAGTTAAACCCTCATACAACATAGAAGAGGAGATGAAAGTCCTGAAAGGATCTGAGTTGTTCATTAGGAGTGGACACATGTCACAAGATCACCCATATCAGGGATTCAGACATCGGAGGTCAGAAGGGGAAGTCCATTAACTTCGCGAGTGGCAAAGTCACGAGAAGATCGGGATCATCCATATGAAGAGGACAGGTGGCAGATATCAAGGTATCTCGCGAATTTGGATGTTTGAAAGGTGAGAGCCCAAAGGTTGGGTGCTCCAAGTCGTTAGTGGTGAAGTCGCGAGAAGATCGGGACCATCCATATGAAGAGGATAGGTGGCAAAGATCTAGGGATCTTGCGAACTTAGAGGTTAACAAGGTGAGAGCCCAGGATTTAGGTGCTCGAAGTCGCAAGTGGTGAAGATGCAAGAGAAACACAACCGTCCATCCAAGGAGGACAGGTGGCAGCAATCGTGCAGTTGACGAAGTGTCGAAGAGATCTCGGATTCGGGTCTTGCGAACTCGAAAGTTGATAGGGTGAGAGCCCAACCATTGGGTGCTCAAAGTAACGAAGTCGCGAGGAGCGAGGAACGAGGATAGCCATTGGATCCAGGTCGTGGGAGGACCATTGGATCAGGAACCCCATCGTATTTCGCACATTCAGGGGTTCATAGGTTGGAAGGAATCGCTTTCAACATCCGAAGCTGCGAAGTGTTGAAAGACGGGCACGAGGGGCATGTGGCAGAAACACAAACTGGGCCTAAGAGATAGACAGGTGGACATGCGTCGCTAGGAGGAAAGGATTCAACGCTCCGTTGATTTCTCGCGTCTTGGGGGTTCGCGAGATAGGAGCATGAAGGCTCAACGCTTCAACCTGCGAGGTTGCGAATAGCAAAAAGTGTCAAAGAAGGGAGTCAACACTCATTTGACTTCTCGCTTCTCGGGAATTCATGAGGTAAGAGCATGAAGTTTGGATGTTGAAACTCATGAAGGTGCGAGTGGCGAGAGGCGCTAGCAGTTAAGCCTAGCCGGTGGTCACGCGCGGAGGGTACTTACAAGGGAAGGAGCTGTACCCGTCTCGCGATCTCTGATATCATGGGATTGGACAGGAGGAGTCGAGAGCTTCGACTCGTGAACTCGCGAGAGGAAAGTTGTGACAAGCGCCTTTCGAGGTAGGCCTTGGTGTTAGCGTTGTGGAAGCTTGGAGAAGGTGGAGCTCACGCCTAGTGCTATTCGCACAAGGAAGCTTCTCGAAGGACCTGTGGATCGATTTGAAAGGAGATTCCATCTCGGGGATCAAAAGAGCTGCTTCGGCTCAAAGGGGAAATTGAATGATCCTTAAGACTGGGAGGTCGTGCAGAGACTTTGTTGAGGTAGAGAGGTGGCGTCTGCGTCAATAAATGCAGGAGAACAATACTTCACCATAAAACATTACTTCTAATTAAACAGTCATAATGGGACAGTAAGTTAATTACTGTGTAGGGTCAAACGCTAGTTCCATTTTTTAGTGCTCCACGAGAACAAATACCATCTCCAGGGTGGAATACCCTTCGAGGGCCAAGAGATAACACCAGTTGCAAAGCGTAAAAAGGAAGAGGACCAAATGCAATAGACTTATGAGAAAGGGTGTAATGGCATATAGAACCCTAGAGGGTTGGGAAGAGTCTCAAGTACACCACCCCACTCATGTCTATGTGAATCATCTAAAATGTCAAGCCCACAGTGGGTATGTCGCTACAGTTACAGGTCTAAAGGGCATGAGGCCCGTCAGTCTGGCATTAATGAGCTTGTCTGGATTAAATTCCAAGACCAAACCAACCTAGGTTCAGACCAACCTGTCATCCATGTGAACCATTACTCAATCATGTAAGTACTGAAGTATACAGGTAACCAAAAGGCTCGGCGTGTTAAAATTGCATGGGTGACCTCCTACATAAATACCATTATATATATTATGCCACCCATAAACTTATACTTTGGGATGTTATAGTGGTAAGTATAGAAAGTTTTTCATCCTAGAATGAAGGCTTATTCTATGTTGTTTATGTCTCCTAGTTGACTAGGGACATAACACCATAGTCACTTATATTCACGATGACCTTACTTAAGTAAAACTATTTAATTATTATCTTAGAGTTATAACTCTTGATATGGTTAGCATGGGTATGTTGACGGGAAAATTTGACTTGGCGTCAACTGGAAGAATAGATCTGGTCCGGGGTTGTCTAAATAACCCAAGCCGTTTCGTGTAACCTGTTCTAATGGGTTTAATGGCTCAGTTGGTCAACTAAATTCCTAAAAATAATAAAAGAAATGAAACTAATCTAAAATCCATGATTCTCACAAATGATATATTATTGACTTATATTTATTAAAAAGAAATGTGAATATAAACAATATATATACAGGTTACAAGGTTTGCATGAAATCTTGCGTAAATGATTGTTTGGTAAGGTTTCTGAATCAAATATGAACAACACTTTTTTTTTTTAAAGATATTGGACAAATAAATACTAAATGAATACGATTGAAACAATGACACAAAAACAGTCAAAGCTAATTAATGTAATCATTGCTTCATTCATAAAAAATTCTAAATAAAAGAAAAGAATGCATCTACTAACCTCTAACTGATCAGTCAATTGAGTTTAGCTTCCTGTGTTGTATGATCGCATTCCTGTACTTTTGTTAAGGGAAACCTATAACAAAACAATACTATCACTTCCAGAATACATTCAAAGAAGTATTTGATATTGGAGTAAATTAATAACAACAGAAAGACATCTAATTAAAAATATTGTGATCTTAGGATGATCAATATTTAAGAATGATAGAAAACTCAGATCTGAATATCGATATTATCCAACATTTAACATTGAGAATAAATTAAAAAATGATCAAATGATAGATCAATCACACATTTAACAGTATGAAAACACAATATGATGACAAACTAAAGTTAAAATCAACCATAATAATATTCTCATAATACAACAGTAATGAAAGAACAAAATGGATTAAGCATCACACAGGTCTAAATCCAAAGATGAATTTGTTTCCCATATTCTTTCTCAAAATCACATGCCCATATTGTAGTCCTCGAATAATTTTTAAGATAATCGACTCTTAAAAAAAACAAAAAAAAAAAAGAATTAATACATAAATGATAGCAATTAACCATCTATTGATAAAATAGACTAAAGCTAATTTAAGTCAATGCATAATCAATTATTCAAAGAATATCAAGATATTATAATGAAAATAAAACCATTTTACTCACATGACAAAAACCATTAAGCAATCTAAAATTTCATATTCTTCTTCATAAATAGTGGTTCATTCTCCCAAAATTCCAACCATTCGTTACTCCATTTGAAAAGACAAAAATCTTACAAAATAAATAATATACAAAGGAGAAAGGACAAAAATCATCCTCTCCAATTCTTGGATCTCTATGGCTCTTAACTTTCTCATATATTTATACAATGAGTGAGCAGTCTGGGCATCAGTAATACTTTTAGCCACCTAAAATTTTCCTCGTAAATAGACATCAATATCTCTCAAATCGTTCATTTTTTTGGAAAATTGTTCCATGAAAGGTAAATGGGTCCATTTGGGAAATGGGTTTTCAACCGTTTCTTCAAATTCCTCACGGTTTGCCTACAATTAGTCCTGCAAAATTGTCTATCTCATCTTGACGCCTCTCCAAATTTTCTTTGTTGTTGCTCATAAAATTATTTGTAGCAATCCAATATTATTTTTGGATCAATCATATTGAACATATTTGGATAAAAAAATCAAGCCATGATCAGATCCATATCAAATATTTGATAATATAAACCTCTGAAACAAAAAGAAACCTAAATTAATAACCTAAAAATTGTGAATAAAACAAAATCTAGAACAATAAAATAAAAAATGAATTTAAACTAACTATAAGTTCTAAACAAACATTGTTTATAATTTCCTTTCAAATATGATCCTAAAATTCTAGAAGCTTCAAGTTAATGGAGAAGAGAAAAATATTAATTTTGGTTTTTACAAAATCAAACAAATCATAGATAATTTTTTTTTAATTATTATTTTTATTTTGAAATGAGATACAAAATGAAAAAAAATAAAATTAATTAATTAATATCACCAAATGCTTTTATGAAAATGAGAAACCAACCAAGATATGATTTGATGAAGTATTGAACCCATTATTCAAAATAGTCAAACTTGCTAATGAGCAAAAGAAATAACACATAATCATAATTTAAACGAAAGTAAACAGTTGATAAAAATTAACGTTTTTATTTAAATTGAGATTTCTATGCTCGTTTCTAAATTTTGACATATACTCTTGTAGTGAATGTCTCATACTATATTGAATGTCTTAATTTTATCTCAAAGCAAGCCAATGTATGGAACTATTTGAAAAGGTTGATTCTGTAGCTCATTATAATTATCAAGATTCTAATGGAGGCCCTTTAAGTTTTGTAAAAAATTAGGGGGAGTTGTTGTTAAGGTCCTAACCCGCACATAGGTAGATCAATGTATTCGGATGTAATAAAGGTCAATATTAATAAGACCTTTCAATAAAATAGAATAAGGCGGATGTAAGAAGACCTAAT
>ML790502.1:314218-341128 GCA_009831015.1 Picea engelmannii
AACAGAGCGCTGCTCGATTGGAGGTTTCCCCCTCGAAGAGGCCTGTGAACATTTCTATCTGAATCAAGTGCTATTTCTGTTCAAGTGCTATTTCTGTTGCTATTTCGTATATCATTTCTGTGTATTGTGAAGATTATGCTGGAATTTTACTGTTATTCTGTTATTTCTAGCATTTCGTTTCTGTACTGCATATTTAATATATCTGGTATCTTGCAGTTGTTTGGGCCCAACAAACAAAGACTTACTGGGTGAAGCAGTTATCTTTGATCTCGTAAGATTTCATCTCAGGAAGAAATGAATAACACTGATAATTTAGGATTTAAGCTCCCTGAAATAAATTCACTCTGAGATCATACGGTATTAGGATAAGATCAATGTTATAACCATACAATAGAATTTTTTTTGCAGTGGATTATACACTGAAATAATGTCGTAATAAAAGAGTCACAATGTTTATAAAAAAACTTCAATACTATTGACAGAGCCACTGCTGCCAGCAGACATCCATAGCCTCGACAGGGATGTCATTTAACCCACTTAAATGCTTTAATCCCATCCAATAGTTGTATCCACATGATTTATAGTTCCATAAAAGTTAATTTAAAAACATATACCTACTACCTCTCGACCTGACATTGCTTCATTGCCAGTAGGCCTGTTCAGTACCCCGACGAAGTTGTCTTGGTATCATGTGTGCATTTACCTGCTGCCAACGAACCTATTCAGTACCCCAATGGGTTTACGCACACTTCCCACACATAAGTTCTTTCAACCCTCTTATGACACCTTTAAATAGTAATACAATTATAGATTTATTGATGATAAAGAGAGCGGGGTGATACTGGAGATTAATTGCAATACAATTGAATAGTTGATCAAGTTATGTATTTCTATTCAAAACTAGAAGTTTTATCATGGTTTAGAGATTTTAGAGTTCCTTTAAGAAATCATCTAAAGAATGGGGAAGCACTTAAAAGTGATTCCTTAAGAATATGGACATCGTAAAAGGTTTAAAGATCATCGTAATTCTCAAATATTTAAACCATATCTATGGTATAATACTTTGACAAAGACAATTTGAGGACAAAATGAAAGTGATAATTGACTTAAAAATCAATTCTCTGAGCTATATCTTAATATCAGGACCTCTTTGAAATATTTCAATTTGCTTGAAAAACACAAGTCTTAAAATAAATTCTTCCTTCAACAATATCTTTCTGGTCAGAAATAAATTGATTCAAAAAGAAAGATAAGAAGAAAACTCATTCAAAGCAATAAAAGAAAACAAGAAACAAACAACAAACCAGATCAAATTTTATTAATGGGATTCAAAATCAGAAGTACAAAAAATCAAAACAACAAAAGAAAACTTTTCAGGAAACAATTTTGGCCAAAGATAAACTTGAGATTTTGGATCCACTAGCATCTTACTGTAAAATAAATGAAGAACTAAATCATATAAAATATCATGTGCAAGCAAGTTCTTTTCTTAAGATAGTGATGCATGAGATGGTACTTTGACCAAGCATTATTATTAGAAATAAAATAGACTAAAAGAAAATAGAAAAATCATTATTAAAATGAGTGTAGTCCTACTTGTGGCACCTTGGGTCAGGGTTGAACTGATAGTTCAAATTTAGTTATCTCTTTACTTTCCATTGAAAATTTTCATGATGATACTGCATTTTTGAAAAGAAATGTTCAATGAAAAGCAAAGAGAAAAAACTTTAAAGTGGACTTCCCTGACAACATTCATATTATGGTTCTCTTGGTGTACCCACTTGTGTTCATAAATGCATTATTACACAAAGAAATATTAAGAAATAAAACTAAGGGAAACCTACTCCTAAACCTACTCTAAACTACTAAATAGATCAAAATGCTAAGTAAAATCATATTTCCAATGTAGCCACAAGAGAATCTTCAATCCTGCAAGGCATAGAAAGTAAAAAATTAGAATAAAAGAATGTAGTATTTGTACATACAAAAGAAATATGTCATGCTTACCTCATATATATTCTTTTAAAAACAAAACAAGCACGACCTTACCATTTTTTTGAAACTTCTTGATGTATGAATCCTCCAACCATTCTGCAATTTGGTTGTGATATGAGTCATAATGGCATGTAAGAGTGTAAGTAAGTTTGGAAAACTTGTCAATATGATGGGGATCTGACATAACCATCAACCAAGGCCGAAGTGCCCCATCCTCCTAACAATTCTCCAAGTGTTCATCAATTTCTTCACATGGAGGATCTGAAAAAATCATGTAATGCTTACTTCCTAGATATTTAGATAGAGGCAAAGAAAGCACAACTTTATTTTTATTATGAAGATTTTTTAGATACGAATCTTCAAGCCATTCTAAAATCCTTTCATAAAAATTAGGATGCAAACTATGACTTTGATGAAATGGATATATCAATGGGGAACACATCATAAGAGGATTCATGACATCAATTAGATTATTGGTTTGAATGCTTCCTTTGATGATATTCATCATTTCAAAATGTGAAGCATAAACATTAAAATTCAAACTAATCAAAGAACGAATATGCAATGTAGAATATTTGATTTCCACAAGAATAAGTGTATAGTCTTTTTCAACAATAAATCATGTAAAATCATCTTGCAACATGTCATTTTTCCATGTGAATGATGAAAGTGAAAGACCATCAAATCCAACTTCATAGACATTATGTTTGGAATTAATTTCACCAAATTTTGGCATATCAAAAAGATTTGATTGTGATGGCAAAGAGTAAGATATTGTGGGTAAAGTATCAAGTCCACCAGAATCTAAGAAGATATTGGGATATAAAAAGTAAAAGGAATAAAAAATGAGCACATGAAAATAATATCTTGAGCTATGATATTTAACAATGGTATTCTCAAGACATTCCTCTTTACTTTACTTAAAACTTTCACTTTGTTTTGGTGATAAATTCTTCAACATAATATGATCATCTAAATTAGTCTCTTGTATGATAGATAATTCAAAACTTTCATGACAAACATCTGATCTTTCTTGTGGATAAGGTATGATTTGTAGATGAGGTTTTAAGGTTTCTTCTTCCAATTGCAGATCTACATCTCTAATTAGTTTTATTGGAATGTTAAAATGATTAAGATCATTTTCGTCACCTAAGTGTTCTTCAATAACTGAATTTAAGTACTGATTAGAGAAAGAGTTAGATGAATATGGACATTCACCTTGACCCAACATCAAATCTTCTTCCATAATTGTTGAGGACTGATTATACAATGATTCAGAGAAAAAATCAATTTGATTGTCAGTAAGAACATTTTTAACAGATTCTACCTCCGTTGTTTATTCAAAATTTTCGGATGGATTCTGTTCATCCTCTGAAAAAAATTCTTCTCACAATTGAGTGGTAGGATTTGCAACCAATTCATCATTATCTATTGAATGTGACTGGATGAAAGGGATGCAAGCATCATAAAGAAGATTTAGTACAACTGACATGTCATCAAGATTAAATTTACAGAGAACATGATGGATTCTTGTTGAAAAGTCTTATGGAGATGAATTTCCATTGATTAGTAAAGTTTGAAATTCTTCACATAATTGATTATAATCATAGTTTTCAAAAGCATCTAAAAATTCACCTACAAATTGAAACCAATCAATAATGTGATATGCTGGAAAAGACTCAAACCAATGTTTAATCTGATCCTTGAAAGTAAAAGCAAACAATCTGCACAAAACCTTTAAATTAGAAATATCATGCTTGATGCATTTACACTAAAACTTGTTAATATGGTGTAACGACCTCCTCGTTACGACAACAACTCTGAGAACAGGTGGAATTTTGTTTTTTTTGTTTAAGGGGTGCGCGCGCGTGTAGAAGTAACAAACACACTTGACTCTATGTCACACTCGACAACCAACAAGATGCAACCACGATGTTCAGCACAAGAAGACTGAAGGCACACGACGAGTAACTGCAACAATATATGACCATAGGCATAAGGCGCACGACACAAACATTAACACATACTGGGGTGCACAATAAGAGCACAAAGGGAAGAATCCATGGTGCTAGGGTTACTATTTTTGCACAGGAAAGCAGGGCGTTTAGTCTTATGTCTTCTCGAAAGAATATTAGACAGGCTCCTGGCCGACTGCTCAGGCAGAAAATAATAACCCGACCTAGAACAAGACGCAAGCAAGATGAACACAACAAGACGATCTCGACATATCACAGTGACAACAAGCAATAAATGCCCCTAGACATAAGGCGTACAACTAGCAGTTGTAAGCAAGAAATGCCACCAGGTGTTAAGTATAGTACAGTCATAGAAGGAAGAATCCAACAGTAGATTTTACTATTTCTGCTCAGAAAAGCAGGGATTTTAGTCTTATGTCTTCTCGAAAGAATATTAGACAGGCTCTTGGACGACTGCTCAGGCAGAAACTAGTAATCTCTGTCAGGTGTGTCGCAAGAGTGGAAACCCTGCCTTTAAAGGGCCCGAGACTCTTGATACGGCACTGGATTCTTTACCCAAAAAAAATCCCACCCACAGACAGGTCTCCTAAGGCTACTAGGGGGTGACTATATCCCGCCCGACACAAACAGACCAGGCAAAAGAACGATCTCATCCAAGTACAACAACAACTCAAGACAACCACTAACTCTATGGACGCGCACGTCTGAAGGACTCCGGCAATGACCCAACAATGTTAAGACAAGGTAGTTCCCACGACTCAAGGCATGCAATACTGGCCCAATACTCCCTTGAACTCCATGAGTAGACGAGATACCCATCCCAACCATTTAAAAATGTAAATTTAAGTAATTGCAGAATCCACCCATTACAATCTTAGTAATTCAAGGTACTTGGTTCTAGGACCTTATTTTAATAACCATCATTAACCAAAGTTTAATCGTATTAAGATAAGTCCACAATGCCATTATTTTTCATAAAGCACCTAACACTAAAAATTGCACCTTAATTTATAAAGACATATATTACCCTTACATAATTCAATATAAAAATAACATCACATTGACAATTAACATCATATTTGAATATATCAATAAACCATCATATTTACAATGACAAGATATAACAATTACAATATTTAAAATGACATTATTTAAATATCAATATTTGAAAAGGGGCCCTATATAAAGATATGAAAAATGTCACATCTAAAATATCAACATTAAAAGGACAAAAGTAACATCATAATTAAATTATTGGTCCCTAATGTCAATATAAAAATAACCTCACATTGGTAAATAACATCATAATTAAATAACATCAAACATTTGAAAATTACAATATAACATCACATTTAAAATGGCAATAAATCAAAATAACCATATTTAAAATGACACTTTTTAAGAATATTCAGACATGACAAAAATAACAATGGTAAAGAAAGCAAATATTTAAAAATAACATTAAATAACATGTCAATATATAGAAGGGCTTCTCATTACAAATATTGGTAATAAAATATTGGATGTTATACCATGCAAACTAAAATCAAAGGAAGACCCTTTTTTAAATCGGATAGTAAGGAAATTCAATAACTCTATCTTCAATATACAAATCTGGCATTCTCTAATTTCAACATTAATCTTGATTACAACGTTTAATATTTAATATTAAATACAACCGTCAATAATTTATTACAACTTTTAATTATAATGAAAATTGGCAGTCTATAATGACCCCATTAAATATGTGTTACAACATTTAATATTTAGTATTAAATACAGCATTATATATTCGATTACAACATTTAATTTTTGAAAGAAATTTGACATTCTAAAATGACCACATTAACTTGCTGTACGACATTAATATTTAATATTAATTACAACGTTCTATAATCTGTTGCAGCATTTAATTATAGAATGAAATCTGACTTTCTAAAATGACCTCATTGAACTTGCTTTTACAACATTAATATTTAAATTTAAATACAACTTCCTTTAATCTATTGTAGCATTTGAATATAGAATGAAAACTGACCTTCTAAAATGACCATATTTCACTTAATATTATAACACCATAATTCATGACCTTACCCTTATGCATTATACAATAATCCTACCAGGTTCATAACTATAAAAGCTATCAATTAAATTCCTTAATAATCCTTAACCTCGTCGATTCTGATTAAAGGGGAAAGCTACACTTTTGAAAGCTCATGTGCAATCGATACCATAAGGAAGTGGTGTGTAGTTCTGAAAATAAAATAACCAGAGTGTAAAATTTATTACGAATTATTCCCAAAACTACATCCTGTTTTACACCATTTATTTCCAGAATTTCAAGACAGTGTTATTATGAGAGGGAGAGAGGTAGGATTTTGTATAATGTTTAAATGAAATGTTTAACAATCTAGTGGTTGAATAAAGAGAGAGAGCCAAAAGTGATAAAGCACATTTAAATGGTTTTAGAAGGAATACATAGAAGGCAAACGCCCAAACAGTTTAATGGTTTCATATTATTTATTTTTGAAGAAAAACGCCAACCATAAAATTTAAACACCCACAGAAAAATAAAAACGCCCACAGTGGATAAATTCAGCCACAGAGAAAATAAAACACCCAACAAGAAGGAATTCGGCAACCGAGGAAATAAAAACGCCCAGCAAGAAGGAAATTCGGCAATGGAGGAAATAAAAATGCCCAGCAAGAAGGAATTTGGCAACTGAGGAAATAAAAATGCCCAGCAAGAAGGAAATTCAACAACAGAGGAAACAAAAAAGCCCAGCAAGAATCGCTCAATGTGTAAAATAAAAACGCCCAATAAGAATTGCTCACTGTGTATAATAAAATGCCCAATAGAACCAACCCTGAAAATGAAATCTTCAACGGATCGAAGGATAAATAATATAAACATTTTCCAACGCTCCTATAGACGATTGCCAGATCTAAACACCAGATCAACTGATCTTAGAAATCAAAACCAACAAGTGCCAGAGGGAAGCTAGATCTAGTTTTACTTCCATAAAATATCAGCAAGCGAGATCGCCAGAACCAACATTCAGAACATTACAATCATCTTACAGTTCCCAGCCTGATATCTAATGCATTATACTCAATAAAATAAGCAAGCGTACCTGGTTCCTTGTGCCTACCTCATATGCTGTCCACGCCTCGATTGATGTCCCACACTCCTTGCTGCTCCTGCTTGCCGACCATGTAACCCTCACCGGTACCTCCCAGCCAGTTGCTAGGGGTACTCTGCTTCCCCCTTATCCCCCCAAGCTGCAAAGGGGCCACACAAGATCTAGAAATAAGACTAGCTTCTCAGCTCGCCTCCAAGGCTGAGCTACCACTCTAATACAACTGAGAAATTCCCAACTCCTCACAAGCAAACAGTCAAGCCAAAATCCGGCAGCGTAACGTTACGCTCACTGTTCATCCCCTCTTCCTCCTTTTCCCCTTCTTTTATAGAATTTGAGACCCACCTACCTTCCCTAAATCATTATTAATTTAATTTTTAATGACAATCCTCTAAAAATTCTCTACCGTCCAAGTGTCACTCATCCCCCATGTTTCTTCAAAATTATTTTCTTTAATTTAAATAAAAGACTCATTTCCCTCACCCCTCCTATAGTCGCTCCTAAAATTACTCCTAGGGTTCCTAGATCCCCTCTCAGCTTTTAATAACTTTCCTAAAATGAAGTTGTTGATTTTTAGTAACTCCTTAATTGTTGATTCCTTTTTGCTTTTTACCCTATGTTTCCTTACTTTCCTTTATTAAGTTTTCTTTATTACAAGTTTCCTTATTTCTATTAATTGTTCCTTTCGTTTATTATTATTTTTTTATTTTATTTTATTTTCTCTTCTTTTTTTAAAACCCAAAAAGATAAATGCACTCATTAAACCTTTCATTGTATGTCTAAAATCCTAACTTTTATACTCCCATACTTTAATAATTTTAATTCTTCTTTATAATTTAAAAAAAAAACCATGGGTTTCACTTAATTTATCTCCCTCATTACTTTACCCCCTTTAATTTTAAGAAGACTGTAACTATCACTTAGGAGGGTTTTAGTTTACGTCCTTAAGTTTATTTTTTTTGGAGGGTCTTCTCTTAAGGCTAATCAAAATTTTATCTTAGAGATGTTTTAAATTTAGGTTTAGATTTGAACCGGCGTAAATTAATTAGGGGAGTCATTTTATGAATTTCATCAGGCGTTAAGGTCTTAGGGTCATCTAGGTTGTCTCATCATCATCATCAATGCGACATGCCCTTCAGGATGCGCTACGTGCTCCAAGGGTTCCACTAGCCTCGTTTGCCTCTGTTGCGCGAAGTGCCCTTCAGGATGCACCACGTGCTCCAAGGGTGCCACTCACCAACTTATGTCTCTTTTGCGCGACGTGCCCTTCAAGATGCACCACGTGCTCCAAGGGTGCCACTCACCAACTTGACTATTTGGTAGACATCTATAACCCCTGGAGTCAACACTCTGCCAGGTGAACTTGTGGGAGACTAAGGGATCTAAGGAATAAGGCCCCCGCCTTATTGCACACCCCTTAGAATCATCATGAGAAACTGTCACAGTCTACCCTCACGGCATCGTGGATCCTCTCGAACTAGGTAATCGTTAACCTACAATTCGAGCCACGGTGGGAGTGCTAGTAGGCTATGGCAGGGCTGTTGTCCACACCTCTCCCTCAACCTCTCTGGAAATCATGTGTGGCCCCTTTACTCCATATGTGAGTCTGGTCGACAAGCTATCATCACCCTGCATCATCAACCATCGTGTCAGAACGTCAACAACATATCATAAAATCAATATCATATCATCAAAACAAAGCAATATCTCCGTAAATGAATCAACCCAAATAGCACACTCCCTGACTCAATCCAGAGTCCAAGGGGTTTCCTCCGATGCCTCTGGATCCTCAAGGTCCGAAACCCTACACACTTAATGAAACTGAGTCAATAGCACCTGTCTATATCAAGTAGTAAAACATCATGTCGTCTATCAGAACGCATCATAATCAAGCATAAATGTATTAATATCAGAAAAGTCTAGATCACTTGCGAGCAAGTGTCCTCAACGAATAATTTTTGTAAGTGTGCCAGAGCGGGATGTTACATACACACCCTGTTGGTCTAAACTTCGTCCTAAAGTTTCTCAGTATAAGTGCCGAAATAAATGTACCACAATATCATAAGTACCACAGTATGATAAGTCTATCTATCAAAAAAAATGGAAACTGTTGGCGCATATCATGTGCGTCCTCCCAGGTCGCCGAGTGCGGATTAAAACTGTCCCACTGGACCTTGATCTGATCTACCGTTCAACATCGTAACTGTCAAACGCGATGATCTAAAATGCAGACCACCTCAGCTGTGAGTGCTCCCTCATCCGATACCTACAAGGAACTCATGTCAATCACGTGCGTAGGATCACTAATATAATGTCTCAAAACAGATACATGAAAAACATCGTGCATATGCCTCAAAGAATCAGGCAAGGCTAGTCGATAGGCCATGGGCCCCTTTCTCTCCACAATCTCGAAAGGTCCCACGAACCTAGGAGAGAGTTTAGCTCCCTTTCCAAACTTGATCGAACTCTTATTTGGTTTAACCTGCAAGAACACTCGATCGCCGACCTCGTAACTACGGTCAACTCGGTGCACATCGGCATAACTCTTCTGTCGATCCTGTGCTTCTTTTATCCTTTGTCTTATGGTTTGCATTTGCTCTTCCATTTCTTGGATCACTTCTGGTCCCATCAGGACCCTATCCTCAAGCCGATCCCAACTCAAGGGAATCCAACACGGTCGCCCATAAAGGAACTCAAAATGCGCCATCTTAATGGTGATCTGGTAACTGTTGTTGTAAGTGAACTCTACTAGAGGCAAGAATTCCTCCCAACATGTTTGTTGGTCCATCACGTACATGCGCAACATATCTTCCAAGGTTTGGTTCATTCGTTCCGTCTGTCCGTCAGTCTCTGGGTGATATGCAGTACTAAAGTTAAGTTGAGCTCCCAAGGCCTCTTGGAAACTCGTCCAAAATCGTCCAATAAACAACGATCCCTGATCAGATATAATCCTCTTAGGCATGCCATGGAGCCTCACAATATCACTGATGAAAACTCTCACTATGTTCGGTGCCTGATACGTCGTACGCACAGGAATAAAGTGAGCACTCTTCGTCAGAGTGTCTACTACTACAAAAATCGAGTCGTGTCTCCTTGCCGTCAGTGGCAATCCAACAATAAAATCCATCGAAATGACTTCCCATTTCGATTCTGGAATGGCATGGGGTTGAAGTAATCCTACCAGGTGTCTATGTTCAGCCTTTACCTGCTGACACTCTAGACATCTAGCCACAAAGTTGACTATGTCGGCCTTCATTCCTTTCCATAAGAACAAGGGCTTAAGGTCTGCCCTCATCTTCGTAACTCCCGGGTGAGCCATGTAAATTTCTCTATGAGCCTCGCTCAGGATCAACATCATTTGGTGGTACGTAAATACGACCTCTAAACCTCAATAAACTGTCACTATCAAATGAATACCCCTCATATCATGGTACCATCATTGTGTTTTGTCCAATAAAATCCTCTACTTCTTTGTACCAGTCATCATTACGCTGTAAGGTGAGAATCTTCTCACGTAGATTCGTCTGAAGAGGCAACACCGAAAAGATGTGTGGCCTCCGACTCAAATCATCCGCCACTCGATTCACTGTTCCCTTTATGTAAGTAATCTCGAAGTCGTACTCGCTAAGCAATTCCGACCAACGTCGTTGTTGCGCGTTCAGGTCGCTTTGAGTAAAAATGTGTTGTAGTCCACAGTGATCAGTCCTTAATTCAAATTTTCGTCCAGCGAGGTAGTGTCTCCATACCTTTAAGGCATAAACAATGGCTAATAACTCCAAATCATGCATCGCGTAGTTCTCCTCATGCCTTCTCAGTTTTCTCGAAATGTAAGCAATAACTCGTCCATCTTGCATCAAGACTCCGCCTAACCCTTCCTTGGATGCGTCAGTGCATACCAAGAAGTCGGCGTCCATGTCAGGGACCTTTAGTATTTGCGCTGTTGTCAAAAACTCTTTAAGCCTCCTAAATGCTTCCGCGCATTTCTCTATCCAAACAAACTTCTTATTTTTCTTCTGCAATTCTGTGATTGAATTTGCTATCTTCGAAAATCCCTTGACAAACCGTCGATAGTATCCTGCTAAACCCATAAATCTACGCACTTCTGTGACATTAGTCGACGCAGGCCATTCCATAATAGCCTCAACCTTGGCTGGATCCACGGCGATACCTTCGCCGGAGATGACATGCCCTAAGTAGTGAATCCTCGATTGATAAAAGGATCACTTGGACAACTTCCCATACAATTTGTGCTCTCGTAGACACTGTAGTACCAAGCGCAGTTGCTTGTCATGCTCCTCCGTCGTCCGAGAGTAGATCAAGATATCGTCAGTGAATACTTGGACGAACATGTCCAAGTACTCGCAGAACACCCCGTTCATCAAACTCATGAATACCTCTGGGGCATTTGTCAATCCAAACAGTAAAACAATAAACTCGTAATGTCCAAATCTTGTCTTAAAGGCGGTCTTAGGGATGTCATCCTCCTTGATCCGTAACTGGTGATACCCCGATCACAAATCGATCTTGGAGAACACCGTCGCACCCTTCATTTGATCGAACATATCATCAATTCTTGGTAAGGGATACTGATTTTTGATCGTAGCCTTGTTCAGTTGACGGTAGTCAATGCAAAGCCTCCACGATCCGTCCTTCTTCCGAATGAAAATAACCGGTGCACCCCACGGTGACACACTAGGGTGTATCAGTCCCAGGTCCAGTAGCTCCTTCAGTTGCATTTTCAACTCTTGCAACTCCAGGGTCGACATCCGATAAGGAGTTCTTGCTATCGGTTCGGTCCCAGGTTTCAGGTCTATAGTAAACTCCAATTCT
This sequence comes from Picea engelmannii, assembly GCA_009831015.1. Taxonomy (NCBI): domain Eukaryota; kingdom Viridiplantae; phylum Streptophyta; class Pinopsida; order Pinales; family Pinaceae; genus Picea; species Picea engelmannii. The sequence continues at coordinate 326,160 of ML790502.1, forward strand.
CTTTCTGTCGGCATCCCAGGCAACTCCTGCGGAAACACGTCCACAAACTCCTTCACTACTGGAAGGTGTTCTAGACCTTATGTTGCTCCCTTTTAGTTTAGTGCAAGGATCGCGTAAATCTTGCACCCCTTGTGCATACTCTTCCATAACTGTAAGGAAGACACGAACCTCAGGGATACTCCCTGGTTCTGTCCTACAATCACACATCTCTATCCTTCATCATTGACCAAACTCAACTGTTTCATCTTACAGTTGAGTATCGCCTCATGCGATTCCAACCAATCCATACCAATCACGACGTCATAAGACCCTAAGATCGTGACATACAAGTTGACCCTCATGAAAAACTCTCCTAGGTTAAGGGAACAGCCCATAACCTTTCCTCCAACCTTCTGTTTGGCTCCCGAAGCCATCTCTATGAGGCTAAACTCATCATGTTCGACTGCCTTTACCTTAAGACTTTTTAGCACTGCACCAGAAATGAAACTCTCCGAAGCTCTGGGGTCTATCAAAATACTAAGGGTCTAGTCAGCGATAATACCTGTCGTCTCGAGCAAAGTCGACTGGTGCTCTGCTTGGCAGTTATTCACCACTGCGTGAATCCGATGGGCCTTGCCCATATCTCCCACTATAGTGGGTCCAACTAATCTGGACACTCTGGCCCTCTCCACAGGACAGTCGCGCCGGTAGTGTGGCTCCCCATACATCCAACACCCCTTCTTCGGCCCAGTAGTCTTGGTGCCCGAAGTAGAAGAGGACTGCCCACCGGCTTGAAACCCTAGTCTGTTCTGCTAAATAGGCCTAAACTATTGTTGCTGCAAGCGACGCTGCTGCGGGTGCTGTGGTCCTCGATAAGGTGTCCGCTGCTGAGGCAGCGGTCATCGTGGTGTAGAAAAAGTGGATCCCCTCTGGAAGCCACGATATCCCATCGTATGTGTCGCTGGTGTCTGCTGCTGCGGCGTACTGAATGAACCCTGCCCTGCTGGTCTCGATGGATTCCTGGTCTGACCCCCGCTGATAAGCTCCTCCTCTGCTATGAGGGCCTTTTGGACAACGTCGTGCAAGGTTTGAGGCATCAAGATCCTAAGCTTTGCATGCAGGCTGCCGTTAAGGCCAAACATGAACCGGTTGACCTTAATCTTCTCCATGTTCAGGTGCGGCGCATACCGAAGCAGCAACATAAAACGTGCCTCGTACTCGGGCACCGTACGACCTCCCTGTCACAAGGTGTTGAACTCATTGAACTGACGCTCAATGAATTCCTCTGAAAGATACCTCTCTCGGAACCGTTCCTCGAACAATTCCCATGACACGCCTTCAACGACCATGTTTAGCTGCGGCACGAGCATCTTCCACCATAGAAGAGTGCTCCCCTATAGTTGAAAGACCACCATGCAGACCTTCATGTTGGAGGTATAATCGCGAAGTGCAAAGCACATAGCGATATTCTCCAACCATGCCTCGGCGGCTACGCTGTCCGGGGCACAAAAGAACTCAGGAAATTTCACCTTCTCGAGTTCTCGGTGAATGCCACCTATAACGACAAGTGCGCGCGATGGGACCTCAGCAAGTGCCGGTGCCCTGGCCTCATCTCTGTCCAAATGGCTGATCAGCGCCTCGGACATGCGCTGAAAAGATCTCATCATCCCCACGACATCGACAACTACGATATGCTCCTGTCCAAGAACCTGCTCGCCTCCCTGGGGGTTAGACCCCTCAGGCGTGGACGTTGTTGGAGGTGTCATGCCTCCTCCCCTAGCACCCCGTCATCTGCCTCCACAGCGTCCTCTAACCATGATTACCCAACGCACACAATCAACTTGATCAGCAACAGTATAATCAAATCTAATCATGTCAACGGAAGCCGTAGCGAATCCCAAGTCGCGGGTCGAACCCTCTCTGATACCATATGTAACGACCTCCTCGTTACGACAACAACTCTGAGAACAGGGGCAAAATANTTTAAGGGGTGCGCGCGTGTAGAAGTAACAAACACACTTGACTCTATGTCACACTCGACAACCAATAAGACGCAACCACGATGTTCAACACAAGAAGACTGAAGGCACACGACGAGTAACTACAACAATATACGACCATAGGCATAAGGCGCATGACACAAACATTAAGACATACTGGGGTGCATAGTAAGAGCACAGAGGGAAGAATCCATGGTGCTAGGGTTACTATTTCTGCACAGGAAAGCAGGGCATTTAGTCTTATGTCTTCTCGAAAGAAGATTAGACAGGCTCCTGGCCGACTGCTCAGATAGAAACTAATAACCCGACCTAGAACAAGACACAAGCAAGATGAACACAACAAGATGATCTTGACATATCATAGTGACAACAAGCAATAAACGCCCCTAGACATAAGGCGTACAACTAGCAGCTGTAAGCAGGAAACGACACCAGGTGTTAAGTATAGTACAGTCACAGAAGGAAGAATCCAAGAGTAGAGTTTACTATTTCTGCACAGAAAAGAAGGGATTTTAGTCTTATGTATTCTCGAAACAAGATTAGACAGGCTCCTGGCTGACTTCTCAGGCAGAAAATAGTAATCTCTGTCAAGTGTGTCGCAAGAGTGGAAACCCTTCCTTTAAAGGGCCCGAGACTCTTGATACGGCACTGGATTCTTTACCCAAAAAAAATCCCACCCATAGACAGGTCTCCTAAGGCTACCAGGGGGTGACTATATCTCGCCCGACACAAACAGACCAGGAAAAAGAACGATCTCATCCAAGTACAACAACAACTCAAGATAACCACTAACTCTACGGACGTTCATGTCCGAAGGACTCTGGCAATGACCCAACAATGTTAAGACAAGGTAGTTCCCACGACTCAAGGCATGCAATACTGGCCCAATACTCCCTTGAACTCCATGAGTAGACGAGATACCCATCCCAACCGTTTAAAAATATAAATTTAAGTAATTGCATAATCCCCCCATTACAATCTTAGTAATTCAAGGTACTTGGTTCTAGGACCTTATTTTAATAACCATCAGTAACCAAAGTTTAATCGTATTAAGATAAGTCCACAATGCCATTATTTTTCATAAAGCAACTAACACTAAAAATTGCACCTTAATTTATAAAGACATATATTACCCTTACATAATTCAATATAAAAATAACATCACATTGACAATTAACATCATATTTGAATATATCAATAAACCATCATATTTACAATGACAAGATATAACAATTACAATATTTAAAATGACATTATTTAAATATCAGTATTTGAAAAGGGGCCCTATATAAAGATATTAAAAATGTCACATCTAAAATATCAACATTAAAAGGACAAAAGTAACATCATAATTAAATTATCGGTCCCTAATGTCAATATAAAAATAACCTCACATTGATAAATAACATCAAACATTTGAAAATTACAATATAACCTCACATTTAAAATGGCAATAAATCAAAATAACCATATTTGAAATGACACTTTTTAAGAATATTCAGAAATGACAAAAATAACAATGTTAAAGAAAACAAATATTTAAAAATAACATTAAATAACATGTCAATATATAGAAGGGATTCTCATTACAAATATTGGTAATAAAATATTGGATATTTTACCATGCAAACTAAAATCAAAGGAAGACCCTTTTTTAAATCAGATAGTAAGGAAATTCAATAACTCTATCTTCAATATACAAATCTGCCATTCTCTAATTTCAACATTAATCTTGATTACAACATTTAATATTTAATATTAAATACAACTGTCAATAATTTATTACAGCTTTTAATTATAATGAACACTGGCAGTCTATAATGACCCCATTAAATATGTGTTACAACATTTAATATTTAGTATTAAATACAACATTATATATTCGATTACAGCATTTAATTTTTGAAAGAAATCTGACATTCTAAAATGACCACATTAACTTGCTATACGACATTAGTATTTAATATTAATTACAGCGTTCTATAATCTGTTGCAGCATTTAATTATAGGATGAAATCTGACTTTCTAAAATGACCTCATTGAACTTGCTTTTACAACATTAATATTTAAATTTAAATACAACTTCCTTTAATCTATTGCAGCGTTTAAATATAGAATGAAACTGACCTTCTAAAATGACCATATTTCACTTAATATTATAACACCATAATTGATGACCTTACCCTTATGCATTATACAATAATCCTACCAGGTTCATAACTATAAAAGCTATCAATTAAATTCCTTAATAATCCTTAACCTCATCGGTTCTGATTAAAGGGGAAAGCTACACTTTTGAAAGCTCATGTGCAGTCGATACCATAAGGAAGTGGTGTGTAGTTTTGAAAATAAAATAACCAGAGTGTAAAATTTATTACGAATTATTCCCAAAACTACATCCTGTTTTACACCATTTATTTCCAGAATTTCAAGACAGTATTATTACGAGAGGGAGAGAGGTAGGATTTTGTATAATGTTTAAATGAAATGTTTAACAATCTAGTGGCTGAATAAAAAGAGAGAGTCGAAAGTGATAAAGCACATTTAAATGGTTTTAGAAGGAATACATAGAAGGCAAACGCCCACACAGTTTAACAGTTTCATATTTTATTTTTGAAGAAAAACGCCAACCATAAAATGTAAACACCCACAGAAAAATAAAAACGCCCACAGAGGATAAATTCGGCCACAGAGAAAATAAAACGCCCATCAAGAAGGAATTCGATAACCGAGGAAATAAAAATGCCCAGCAAGAAGGAAATTCGGCAACAGAGGAAATAAAAACGCCCAGCAAGAAGGAATTCGGCAACCGAGGAAATAAAAACGCCCAGCAAGAAGGAAATTCGGCAACAGAGGAAATAAAAACGCCCAGCAAGAATCGCTCAATGTGTAAAATAAAAACGCCCAATAAGAATTGCTCACTGTGTATAATAAAACGCCCAATAGAACCAACCCTGAAAATGAAATCTTCAATGGATCGAAGGATAAATAATATAAACATTTGCCAACGCTCCTATAGACGATTGCCAGATCTAAACACCAGATCAACTGATCTTAGAAATCAAAACCAACAAGTGCTAGAGGGAATCCAGATCTAGTTTTACCTCCATAAAATATCAGCAAGCAAGATCGCCAGAACTAGCATTCATAACATTACAATCATCTTACAGTTCCCAACCTAATATCTAATGCATTATACTCAATAAAATAAGCGAGCGTACCTGGTTCCTTGTGCCGGCCTCGTATGTTGTATGTGCCTCGATTGATGTCCCGCGCTCCTTTCCACTCTTTCTTGCCAACCGTGGAACCCTCACTGGTACCTCCCAGTCAATCGCTAGGGGTACTCTGCTTCCCCCTTAGCCCCCTGAGCCGCAAAGGAGCCACACAAGATCCAGAAATAAGACTAGCTTCTCAACTCGCCTCCAAGGCTGATCTACCACTCCAATATAGCTGAGAAATTCCCAACTCCTCACAAGCAAACAGTCAAGCCAAAATCTCACAGCGTAACGTTACGCTCACCGTTCATCCCCTCTTCCTCCTTTTCCCCTTCTTTTATAAAATTTGAGACCCACCTACCTTCCCTAAATCATTATTAATTTAATTTTTAGTGACAATCCTCTAAAAATTCTCTACCGTCCAAGTGTCACTCATCCCCCATGTTTCTCCAAAATTATTTTCTTTAATTTAAATAAAAGACTCATTTCCCTCACCCCTCCTATAGTCGCTCCTAAAATTACTCCTAGGGTTCCTAGATCCCCTCTCAGCTTTTAATAACTTTCCTAAAATGAAGTTGTTGATTTTTAGTAACTCCTTAATTGTTGATTCCTTTTTTATTTTTACCCTATGTTTCCTTACTTTCCTTTATTAAGTTTTCTTTATTACAAGTTTCCTTATTTCTATTAATTGTTCCTTTCCTTTATTATTATTATTTTATTTTATTTTATTTTATTTTCTCTTTTTTTTTAAAAACCCAAAAAGATAAATGCACTCATTAAACCTTTCATTGTATTTCTAAAATCCTAACTTTTATACTCCCATACTTTAATAATTTTAATTCTTCTTTATAATTTAAAAAAAAACCATGGGTTTCACTTAATTTATCTCCCTCATTACTTTACCCCCTTTAATTTTAAGAAGACTGTAACTAACACTTAGGAGGGTTTTAGTTTACATCCTTAAGTTTATTTTTTTTGGAGGGTCTTCTCTTAAGGCTAATCAAAATTTTATCTTAGAGATGTTTTAAATTTAGGTTTAGATTTGAACCGGCGAAAATTAATTAGGGAAGTCATTTTATGAATTTCATCAGGCGTTAAGGTCTTAGGGTCATCTAGGTTGTCTCATCATCATCATCAATGCGACGTGCCCTTCAGGAAGCACTACATGCTCCAACGGTGCCACTCACCTCGTTTGCCTCTGTTGCGTGAAGTGCCCTTCAAGATGCACCACGTGCTCCAAGGGTGCCACTTGCCAACTTGTGTTTCTTTTGCGCAACGTGCCCTTCAGGATCCACCATGTGCTCCAAGGGTGCCACTTGCCGACTTAACTGTTTGGTAGACATCTATAACCCCTAGAGTCAACACTCCGCCAGGTGAACTTGTGGGAGACTAAGGGCTCTAAGGAATAAGGCCCCCACCTTATTGTGTGCCCTTTAGAATCATCGTGAGAGACTGTCACAGTCTACCCTCCCGGCATCATGGATCCTCTCGAACTAGGCAATTGTTAAACTACAGTTCGAGCCATGGTGGGAGTGCTAGTAGGCTGTGGCAGGGTTGTTGTCCACACCTCTCCCTCAACCTCTCTGGAAATCATGTGTGGCCCCTTTACTCCATATGTGAGTCTAGTCGGCAAACTATCGTCAGCCTGCATCATAAAACATCGTGTTAGAACATCAACAACATATCATAAAATCAATATCATATCATCAAAACAAAGAAATATCTCTATAAATGAATCAACCCAAATAGCACACTCCCTGACTCAAGGGTTCCACTGATGCCTCTGCATCCTCAAGGTCTGAAACCCTGCACACTCAATTAAACTGAGTCAATAGCATCTGTCTATATCAAGTAGTAAAACATCATGTCGTCTATCAGAACGCATCATAATCAAGCATAAATGTATTAATATCAGAAAAGTCTAGATCACTTGCGAGCAAGTGTCCTCAAAGAATAAGTTTTGTAAGTGCGCCAGAGTGGGATGTTACATATGGTCTTTTGCAAATACATCCCCCCCACCATCAAAGGTGAGTTTGGACAAGAGAGAGACTATCTTGTTGGAAATATCAGGTAATGAAAAGTGGAAAGCATGTTCCAACAAAGTGATTTGGTGAGCCATGAGAAATTAATTAAATTTGAAACAAAAACTCCTATAAGGCCAGCTTGTCAGTCTAGACTACCTTCTAGTGCATTTCAACATGACACAAGAGAAAAATTTATAAATCTAGAATTATGACAGGCTGAGGGGTAAAACATTTAATCATTAAATTTACCTTCGCCCTCCTTCTAGCGCCATTTGTTGACAGCCAAATTTGACTTGACTTTAATTGGAAGAATAGATCTGGTCCGGGGTTGTCTAAATAACCCAAGCTGTTTGGTGTAACCTATTCTGATGGGTTTAATGGCTCTGTTGGCCAACTAAAGTCCTAAAAATAATAAAATAAATGAAACTAATATAAAATCTATGATTCTAAAAAATGATATATTACTGACTTATGTTTATTAAAAAGAAATGTGAATATAAACAATATATATACAGGTTACAAGGTTTGCATGAAATCTTGCGAAAATGATTGTTCGATAAGTTTTCTAAATCAAATATGAACAACACTTTTTTTTTTTTAAAGATATTAAACAAATAAATACTAAATGAATACGATTGAAACAGTGACACAAAAACAGTCAAAGCTAATTGATGTAATCATTGTTTCATTCATAAACAATTCTAAACAAAAGAAAAGAATGCATCTACTAACCTCTAACTGATCAGTCAACGTATTTTATCTTCCAGTGTTGTATGATCTCCTGCCTATATTATTGTTAAGGGAAACCTATAACAGAACAATACTAGCACTTACAAAATGCATTCAAAGAAGTATTTGATATTGGAGTAAATTAATAACAATATAAAGACATCTAATTAAAAAGCGTGTGATCTTAGGATGATCAATAATTAAGAATGAGAGAAAACTCAGATCTGAATATTGATGTTATCCAAGATTTAACATTAAGAATAAATTCAAAAATGATCAAATGATATATCAATCACACATAAAAAAATGGAATAAGAAATTATGGACAACATATAACATTTAATAGTATGAAAACACCATATGATGACAAGCTAAAACTAAAATCAACCATAATAACATTCTCATAATACAACAGTAATGAAAGAACGAAATGGATTAAGCATCAAACAGGTCTAAAGACAAATATGAATTGATTTCCCATATTCTTTTTCAAAATCACATACCCATATTGTAGTCATGGAAGAATATTTAAGATAATAGACTCTTAAAGATAAAAAAAAAAATGAATTAATGCATAAATGATAGCAATTAACCATGTATTGATAAAATAGACTAAAGCTAATTTAAATCAATGCATAATCAATTATTCAAAGAATATGAAGATATTATAATGAAAATAAAACCATTTTACTCACAAGACAAAAGTCATTAAGCAATCTGGAATTTCATATTCTTCTTTGGAAATACTCGTCCATTCTTCCAAAATTCCAACCATCTGTTACTCCATTTGAAAAGAAGAAAATCTTACAAAATAAATAATATATAAAAGAGAAAGGATAAAAATCCTCCTCTCCAATTCTTGGATCTTTATGGCTCTGAACGTTCTCATATATTTATACAATGAGTGAACAGTCTAGGCATCACTAATAATTTTCGCCACTTGAAATTTCTCTCGTAAAGAGACATAAAACTCTCTCAAATCGTGCATTTCTTTGGGCAAATTGCTTACAGGAAGGTAAACGGGTCCATTTGGGAAATGATTTTTCAACCGTTTCTTAAAATTCCTCATGGTTTGGCTGCAATCAGCCCTGCAAAATCGCCTGTCTCATCTTGACGCCTTTCCAAATTTTATCTGTTGTTGCTCATAAAATTATTTGTAGCAATCCAATATTATTTTTTGATCAATCATCTTGAATGTATTTGGATAAAAAAATCAAACCATGATCAAATCCGTATCAAATATTTGATAATAGAAACCTATGAAACAAAAAGAAACCTAAAAATCGTGAATAAAACAAAATCTAGAACAATAAAATCAAAAATGAATTTAAACTAACTATAAGTTCTAAACAAACATTGTTTATAATTTCCTTTCAAATATGATATTAAAATTCTAGAAGCTTCAAGTTAATGAAGAAGAGAAAAATATTAATTTTGGTTTTTTACAAAATCAAGCAAATCATAGATAATTTTTATTTTTTTTAATTATTATTTTTATTTTGAAATGAGATGCAAAATGAAAAAAAGAATTTAATTAATTAATATCACCAAATGATTTTATGAAAATGAGAAATCAACCAAAATATTATTTGATGAAGTATTGAACCCATTATTCAAAATAGTCAAACTTGCGAATGAGCAAAAGAAAGAACACATAATCATAATTTAAATGAAGTAAACAGTTGATAAAATTTAGCGTTTTTGTTTAAATTGAGATTTCTATGCTCGTTTCTCTATTTTGACATATACTTTTGTAATGAATGTCTCATACTATAGTGAATGTCTTAAGTTTGTCTCAAAGCAAGCCAAGGTATGGAACTATTTAAAAAGGTTGATTTTGTAGCTCATTATAATTATCAATATTCTAATGGGAGCCCTTTAAATTTTGTAAAAAATTAGGGGGGCTTGTTGGGGCCCAACCGGGCATAATGCGACCTCGTTTAGGTGAAATAGATCATTGTAATAGGAACTTTTGAGTTCTAGTTAGCCTTTAAAAAGTGGTCGAATGCGTGAAATTCAAGTACTTTACGAGGTTATATTAGATTAAGAATTAATAATGAAAGTAACATGACATTATAAAAATAGTAAGTTTAATTGGACATTAAACTTCACAGTGACTAGAATTTTTGAAAGAGATATTCTTGTGCCACGAAGGTTAAGTGAATTATTAAATGTTATTTACTGATCATTATAAAAAATATATATATTTAGTGATTTATGGGGTATATTACATATGGTATCATAGTTGTAGGTTACAACACTTGGACCTCAGGGAAGCACCATAATTTCATTTTGTTTCCTTGAAGAAAATCTAACAAACACATTTATTGTTACAAACAAAAAACAATTGTCTCTTATGCAAATGTCATCACATAATGAAGAAGGAGATAGGCCTGAAGGGAATCCAAACCAGGAACTTCCTAGAGACCTAGAACATAATAGTGAAGGAAGTTTATTCACTCAAGTCTTGGAAATGATGTGAAACCTCATTGTGGAATTACAAGGATTTAAAGAAGATAACGAAAAGATGAAGAAAGCACATGAACATTAGTTAGAAATAAATGAAATGTTGCTACGCAGTATAGTAACAAATAAAAGTAAAAAGGACAATGAAAAAGAGGAAGAGGTCAGAAAAAATTCCTCTAAGAATTGTGGTCATGAAACAAAAAATTGAATAGTTCTTCCGAAGACACGCACATGACAGAAAACAAAGCATCTATAGGAAGAAAAAGAAAACAAGTAGATCACCTAGAAGGTGAATTTAATAAAATAAAACCTTCCACCTTTCATGGAGAATCAAATATTGCTGACGAGGTTGAAGCATGGTTACTAGATATAAAGAAATACTTCCAGATTTATAATTACTATAGTAATATGAAAGTCAGAATGACCATTTACAACTTAAAAGGAAAAGCTAGTATTTGGTGGAAAGGCCTTAAATTAGACAAGAGATTGAAATAAAAACGAATGGAATGATCACAATTTAAAAAGTATTTCAAGAAGAAGTATGTATCATAAATTTATTACCAAATAAAAACTAAGGAATTTTACTAGTTGTGACTAGGAAAAATGGACATGGATGATCTGGTAAATAAATTTTTGGATCTGTTCAGATTTGTACCAAACATCACAGGAGACAAGGTAAAGATGAAAAGGTTCTTGATATGTATACCACAGTCGTATAAGGACATAATTGAATTCGACAATCCCAATTCTTTAAATGAATTGTTTATATGGGGCTCGGATGTGCTATGATTAGTACAAACAAAGATTTGAAATTCCCAAGGCATGGAAAGACAAGAAACATGACAGAATGAATCAACATAGGAAAGGATTCTAGCCATCCCCTTTCCGTAATATGGAAAAAGGTCTCCAAAAGAAGGATTATCATTCAAATACATAGAATTCCCAAGGGGGAAATAGACCATTTAACCTGGGGGTCAAGAAGGTTGGGGATAGTCTGAGAGAACCATTGAAGTGTTGGCAGTGTGGAGGATGCCACTTAACGAGAAATTGTCCATGCTTAAATCCCACATCAATAACTTCAACCAATAACCTTGAAGAAGATTCAACGGTTGGAGATATTGGTAGAAGCATTCATACAATCAATGTAGCTCCGGATGGAAGACAAGAAGATCATCAATCCATTATTATGGAAGTTGAAGGTAAAATTCATAACCACAATGCCTCTATAATAATTGATGCAGGAGCTAGTTTGATTTATATTACTCCAACTTTATTTGAATTGAAAAAGTTAAAGAAGGTAAAGCATGTTAAGTCATGGTTAGTACAGTTAGCAACAAGGACCAAAAGAAAGGTGACATATTTTGTTTATGATTGTGAACTAAGCATAGATGATCAAAGTACAAAGTTAAATATGAACATATTACCTTTGCAATCTTATGATTTAATCATTGGAATGGACTGGTTAGAGAAACATAAAGTGATATTAAATTGTTACAAAAATTCGTTTGTGTACATACATGAAAATAACACAGCTAGAATGGTAGAAAGAATCAGAAAACCAGTTTTTGTTAGGAAAATATCAGCGATTCAATTTAAAAAATATATGAATAAAGGTTTCCAAATTTATGTTGTACAAGTAACTAACCTCCCAAGGGAAGAAATAAAACCAATTTTAGAAGAATTTACAGTCCTACGTGGGTTCAAAGATGTATTTGTAGATGAAATACTAGAACTACTTCCAAGGAAAGAGATAGATTTCTCTATTGATCTACTACCTGGATCTGCCCTAGTATTCAAGGCACCTTATAGAATGAGCCTACCAGAATAAATAGAACTGAAAATTCAGTTACAAGAACTATTGGATAAGGAATATATTAGACCAATTGTTTCACCTTGGGGAGGACCAGTTTTATTCGTTAAGAAGAAATATGAGACTTTGAGACTATGTATTGACTATTCACAACTAAATAAAATGATGATTAAGAATAAGTATCCCCTAACCATGATTAACGATCTTTTTGATCAAGTTGGAGGAGAAAATATATTCCCTAAGTTGGATTTAGGGTCGAGATATCACCAAGTCATAATAAAGGATAAATATATAAATAAAACAACTTTTATAACACATTATGGACACTATGAGTTTTTCGTAATCCCATTCAGACTTACTAACACACCAATAACCTTTATGTACTTGATGTATCGTATATTAAGCCAATATCTAGATAAATTTGTGTTGGTTTTTATCGATGATATTTTAGTTTACTAAAAAAAAAAAGAAGAACATGAAGAACATCTGAAAAATAGTATTACTAACTTTAAGGGAACATAAGTTGTATGCTAATTTTGATAAGTGTGACTTCTAACAAATAAAGATACAATATTTAGGACACATAATATTTGAAGATGCTATTGCAATTGATCCAGAAAAGATAAAAGCCATTATGGAATGGCCTATCCCTAAGGATGTAACATACATCATATCATTTATGGGAATTATCGATTATTACCCGAGATTTATAGAAGGATTTTCTAGGATTGTGTATCCAATTACATCACTACAGAAAAAGGGAATAAAATTTATTTGGTCACAAAAGTGTCACGACAACTTTTATAAACTAAAAAAATTGTTAAATACAACACCTATCCTAAAGGTAGTGGATCTTGATAAAGATTTCACAGTTTGTGTGGATGCAAGCAAAGAGGGATTCAGAGGTTTGCTAACACAAGATGGAAACGTCATTTGTTATGAATCACGTAAGTTGAAAGAACATGAACGAAATTATGTGACTCGCGATTTAGAATTAGCGGCTATAATTCATGCATTAAAAATGTGGCGACATTATTTAATGGGAAGAAATTTTATGTTAGTAACCAACAACAGTGGTGTAAATTATTTGTTTAGTCAACTAGTTCTCAATGCAAGGCAAGCAAGATGGTTGGCCTTTTTAAGTGAGTTTGATTTTTAGGTACAACACATCAAAGGTAAGAAAAAAAAAGGTTACATTTGCACTAATTCGGAGGACTACGAAACTCTCTGAAGTAAGTATCAACAAAGTAGAAGATAATACTGAACAAAGAATAAAATATGCAAGCAGTAAGGACGATAATTACATTAAAACAACAACAAAATTGCAAGGAGATGTAGAAAAACAGAACAAAACAAATGTGAGTATAGATAAATATTGACTGTTAAGGTTCAAAAATTGTTTGTATGTACCTAATTCTTATGACTTAAAGACAACAATTATTGATGAACTGCACAAAAAAACATCTTTTGGTCACCCAGGATACCAGAAAATGATAACAACCTTAAGAAAATTGTTTTATTGGCCTAACATGAAGAATGAAAGAACTTAATATTTGTCTAAATGTTTAGTTTTTCAACAGGTAAAGGATGAACATCAGCATCCAACAGGTCTATTACAACCTCTGCCTATACCAGAATGGAAATGGGAGGTTATCTCGATGGACTTCATCATAGGTTTTCATAAGACTCAAAGACAAAATGACTCGATTATGGTAGTGATTGATAAACTAAGAAAATATGAACATTTTATACATGTGAAGTTTAGTTACAAAATGATTAATAAAGTTGAAATTTTTATGAAAGAAATATTTATATTGTATGTAATTCCTAAGATGGTTATTTCTGATAGAGATGTCAAATTTACGTCAATTTTTTTGAAAGAATTGTTTGTAGGTTTGGATACTAACCTAAATTTCATCACAAGCTACAATCTAAAAATAGATGGGAAAATAGAATGAACAAACCAAATTATTTAAGATATGTTGCGAATGTACATAAGGACGAAACCAAACAAGTGGGAGCAGTACCTACACTTGGTTGAGTTTGCTTTCAATAATGGTTTTCAAGCATCGACTAATATGAAGCCTTCCAAATTATTATACGGAATAAAGTGCACGACCTCGATTATTTTGGATAATATAGTTGAAATAATTATGGTGGGACCAAAAATGCTCCATGAAATGGAGAGAATTGTAAAAAGAGTACAATAGAACTTAAAAGAGACCCAGGACCGACAGAAAAGATATGCATATTTAAAAATAAGACATCAGGAATTTCAAATTGGGGAACATGCATATCTAAAAGTAAAACCAAGAAGGATTTCTCTAAATCTAGGAAGCTTCTCAGAGTTGGTGTCAAGTTTTTGTGCCCCCTTCGATATTTTAACTTGAATCAGACCCGTGGCGTATCAACTAGCACTTCCTGCAAATTTAAAAGTTCATAATGTTTTTCATGTTTCATTACTAATAATGTAAATGTATGATGCTACTCACATCATTGATCGCAACATGGTGCAGGTGGAACAAGAAGGAGAGTTCCAAGCGAAACCTCTACACATTCTAGACAGGAAATGAACAGTACTACAGAACAGAGTCATCGCCCAGGTAAAAGTGCAATGGAAGCAGTTTAGTCCTGTAACATCCCGCTCTGGCGCACTTACCTAACTTATTCTTTGAGGACACTTGCTCGCAAGTGATCTGGATTTATATGATAAAACTTTTCTTTCATTATGATGCATTGAGTTATA
>ML790502.1:351968-379817 GCA_009831015.1 Picea engelmannii
TCCTCTTCACAATCTATGTAGAATAATTTCTTCTCACCACACTTATGTCCCTTACTCTACTTGCTGTCACAATTAAAGCATAAACCTTTTTCTTTTCTTTCCTCCAATTGTTGAGGTGTCAACCTTGTAGGTTGAGGTGTTTTTGAAGAAGGAGCATTGTTCTCTCTAAATATGTTAGGATTGGTCCTTCTAGTAGGCATAGCCATATTTTTACTTTCAACATTTCTTGCCCCCTTAAATGCATTCTCCAATGATTTGGGTTCCCAAAGGCAAACCTCATGTTGAATGTTATCCTTTAAAGTTCCTATGAATACATCAATCAAGTGCTCATATGGAATATCAATTACCTTTGTATTCAATCTTTGGAAGTTCTCAATGTGCTTGGTAACTGAACCCTTTTGCTTGAGATTTATCAATTGGATAAAGAAGGTATTTCTCTTTGTCTCCTCATAATGTGCTATCATTTCTGCTATGAAAATTGTCCAAGTGACGAGTTATTTGTGAGAACAAATCCATCGATACCATACAAATTGATTAGGTTCTAAATATAAAGAAGCAATTCGTACCTTTTATGTATGTGGCATATTATGGAAATCAAAGGATTGCTCCATCTGAAGTATCCATGTGATTGGGTCATTCCCATCAAAATTCCTCATATCAATATTAGGAACGTGGTTGGTCTTCAAACCAAAGTTGGAGTTTCTCCATTCTTGATTCACCTTCCTTGTGTCCTCATCATGAATTTCATGGGATGCATTTTCACTTTCAGGTGTTTTCTCTGTTACGAATTTTTTCAATACTTCCATGATCTCCCCTTTAAAAGCCTTCATCTCTTGTAGCTCATCTTTTGTTACTATCTTCTTTTGTAAATCCTTTATGTCCCTACGCATTTATTCACCTTCATCAAGAGTCCAAGTAGGATTGTTTGGAGGCTTATTTCGTGTAGAATTTCCCTTTTTGGGTGGCATGTTGGCTAAGCATCAGTTTTGAACCTTGATTTTGAGGTGGTTCTGCTAGACAATCTTTCTTCTATTGTATCCCCCAAGTTTCGGCCCTTCTGGGTATGAAAATTTATTTAATGTAGTTCTTTGATGTTTTCTCTCTGCAATGCCATAGGTCTAATAAAAATTGGATGTGCTAAGTTGAATTTATGGTAACTTCCGCACAACTTGCCGATTTTTGTCCTTTCCAGGAGATCTCACTTGTATAGCATGCCCCGCACAAAATAATTGATATAAAATTCTGAAACTTGCACCACAAATACTATAGACTGTCCACGATCCAATGAAACTAGTCCCACTCAATTTGGATACTCTAGGAAGAAGTTATGATTGCTTTACCTGGAACACCTTCCTGAGACTAGTCAATAGGACTAGTCAGATACCCTATCTTACACAAGTGTATCTACAAATTTAAGATGACCCAAAAGATGAAATATTTACCAGAGATACCTTACTAATTTTTGTAAATAGCCTCTGGATTTCAGGTTCTAAAATGTTATAGAAACTTTTTTATAGCGAACATTCCGCAATGACTCAGTTCAGGATGATTCCAGAAACCTATCTTGTACAGGTTGTATCTCTGAACGTATAACGCCTTAGGAGAGGAATTTTGAGCCCAACGTACCTTGATCCGTCTACTAAATATCCTCCAAGCCGTTCCTTTTTAAACTTTGTAGAAAACAATATATAGCAAAAATGCCAAGGTGTCTCAGATGTAGCAGCGAAACCCCAAGACCTTGAGCTCTGATACCATATGTTAAGAACCAAATATCAATATAGCATAGAAAAACCTCAAAAAAGGTACTCAACGCCTTGAAAAGGAGAAAATTTCAGATAATAAGCCTCTTCAAGGGGGCAACCTCCTTTTACCTCATTTAAATGTTCAAGTACAAGATGATTCAAAATGAAAATATCTCCTTGGTATATATAGGAGACTAGGAGGTATAATTACAACTAATGGCCTAAAGCCGACATAAATAAAATGACATTATTAATATAATATGCCCCAATTAAGGGGTAATGAGCCAATATTAGGGCTTAACAGTAAAGAATTTTGTAAAGGCCAAGTATTTATTAAAAAGAAAAGGAAATCTGAGTATTGATTTAAATACACAAGAGAGTCCTGTAGGTTTGAACAAAGTTATCACATGCAAAATTATCTCTGAATTATAAATGATTTAAATTATACAGTCGAACCAGTATTGAAAGGGTTGAGAAGGAAATATCCACGAGTACCCATAGAGACTGAGTAAGTTTCCTTCTCGGTAGGGACATCCCTTAATCACTATTTTCACATAATAAACATTATTTCACGAACAGGGGTCTTTCACCTTAAGTTTTGATTTTATAAAAGAATAACAAAAATTTTATACACAGTAAAAGTAACGAAATCCCGAGACGTATTCACAAAGAGTTGAACACTGTAAATGAATTAGGTTCAATATGGATTAACTACTTTTAACATCAACCTTCACCCATGTCACGAGGGTGTCGATAACCCTTACATGGTAACCCATAATGCGAGATGCGTATTCTTTTACCCTGTGTAGTCAAGGACACCCCATGAGAATAAAAGATTTGATAAAGATATCATGGAGCACTGATATTACAAGAGATGATACACAAATATTAAAACCCACAAATATTTACACGACGCATTAGATGGAGGTTAAAACTTACAAAGGATTGACTTTTTCTATGAAATAGACGGAGGGAAAAACCCATAAAGAAATTACTTACAAAGATCATTGCCAAATATATTTAGATGATTGGAGTAGACAAAGGGTAAAACCCACAACGAAATAATGTACAAAGATTATTTGTACGTAGAATCACATGACGCTTAGTCGAAGGAAAACCCACAAAGAAATGGATACACAGATATTATTTCCACAGAGTGGTACATGGTATTCAGATAGAGGATAAAATTGCAAGGATTAATTATACACAAAGACCACTCTTACAAGATAAGGCGCAATGCATGAGCAGAGGAGGCAACCCACAAAAGGTTTACCACATTTATATTTTCAAATGAAAATCACTCTTAAACTAATATTCATTGCATAAAAAGAGGAACTCACACACACACATAGCAGAATGTAGCTAAGCTACACATAGCTCCTTTCCGCAAAAAAACATATAGTTTACACCAGAAATAAAAATTATTTTCAAAGTATTTTATACAAGAGTACAGTCTCTGTAAGAAGGGATTCATTGATCATAAACACATGAGAAAAACACTTCACTATAAAATATTACGTCTAATAAAAAAATTTAATGGGATAGTACGGTACTTACTATGTAGGGTCAAACATTGGCTCCATTCTCGGGTTCTCCATGAGACCAAATAGCATCTCTAGGGTGGAATACCCTTCCAGGGATGAGGGATAACACCAGTTGTAGAGCATAAATAGGAAGAGGACCAAATGGAATACACTCATGAGAAAGGGAGTAATGGAATATCGAACGCTAGAGGGTGGGGAAGAGTGTTAGGTACACAACCCAACTTCTGTCCATGTGAATCATCCGAAGTGTCAAGCCCAGAGTGGGAAACTCGCTACAATGATAGGTCTAGAGGGCACTAGGGTGGTCAGTCCACTATTAATGAGATTGTATGGATTAAATTCCAAGACCAAACTCGACCTAGGTTTGTACCAACCTAGAATCCACGTAAACTGTTATTGAATCATGTAAGTAATGAAGTAGACATGTAACCAAAAGGGTCGATGTGTTAGCTTCGCATGGGTAACCTCCTACATAACTACCACTATATATATTATGCTACTCGTAAAATTATACTTTGGGATGTTAGTATGGTAAGTTTAGAAGGTTCTTCACCCTAGCGTGAAGGATTAGTGTATGGTGGTTATGTCTTCTATTCCACTAGGGACATAACACCATAGTCACCATTATTCATGAGGACCTTAAGTAAAAATCCTTAATTATTATCTTATAATTATAACTCTTGATATGGTTAGCATGGGTATAATGCAACCTGGTTTAGGTGCAATAGATCCTTGTAATATGAGATTTTTAGTTCTAGTTAGCCTTTAAAATGCGGCAAGATGTGATAAATTCAAGTACTTTACCAGGTTATCTTAGATTAGTAATTAATCTAATGAAAGTAAGATGATATAATAGAAATAGTAAGTTTAATTGGACATTAAACTTCAAAGTGACTAGAATTTTGAAAAGAGATATGTTTGTGTCACAAAGGTTAAGTGAATTACTAAATTTTATATCTTGATCATTATAAAAAAAAAATATTTAGTGATATATGGGGTATATTACAAGGGCCTTGGAACAAGATTAGAGAGTGAACTCTCCAAGGCCATAAAAACAAAACCTATAATTCATTAAATAGTGTAAAACCCATTTTTGCAACTAGTGTGTCGAGAAACTCCTATAACATAGGATTCAAGCATGGAGTTGCATTAGGTTACATGGGGATATTACCTCTCTTTGCTTGTTTTGGTTTGTGTGGTATTTCTTTAATTAATATCTGTACATGGGTTTCATTGGTGCCACACCTCTATGTGAGGGAACACCTTCGAAGCTTCAAGATTAGTTACCCTAACCTTACGTGATATTGTTTTCTCATTAATTTAATGTGAGTTTGTAGCCTCAATGAACATTCCTAGGTAGCTACAAAGGTGACTACAAGTGGGAAGTATGTATAGTACCTAGGGTTGACATTCATTCATAGTATCAGTTCCCATGGAGTGGTCCCACCTTATTAAAGGGTGTTTGCACTGGTTAGGTTTGTTTCACTTAGTCTACCATAAATTCTCCTCATACCTTAATTAGAATCTCCCCTAAGCCATTGGTTTTCTTATTTTTATCCTAGATTTGTACATAGGGGTGTTCTCCTTAGTTTCGAGTATATGTCAAACTTAGGTTTAAATGTATTTTACTTGTACATATTATTTTATCCATGGTTGAATCATCACACCGGTCCCATAGATTATGAGAAATAGATCCAATATCAATGGTACAACCACCTCGTAAGTAGTGCGATATAGTTAAACATGAATTCAAATATTTGAATCTTTAGTTTGAGGAGAATGGTTTGGCTGAAGTGAAAGTGGTTGAAAAAAATCATCTACCCAAATTTAACCCTCATCTGACTAATCTTGAAGAACCTGTACTTATCAAGGTGAAGGAGATTTTTTTAGTGAAACTTTTTCTTTGCTCAAGAACGCTTTCACAATGTTAGGACCAAGTGTTCCATATAGTGATGATGAGACATAAAACCCATCCTTGAGTGGGACTAGGGGAATCCCAATGATGTTTACATTACCATCCTTGAGAACCATTGGACCTGCACCATCTATGCCCATTTCTATTGGTCCCTCTATCTAGGGGCACATAGGTCATATCCTATTTTCCATACACTAGTCTACCTACCATTACCATGCCCACCCCATATTTTCTGATGCCAATGGTTGGACCATCTTCCATTGGGGATTCGAGCCTTGGTTTCACATGGGGACTGGAATTCCTTCCACCAAAGTTTATATATGTTGTCGAGTGCTGGTTTTCTTTTCTGGTTGTCCCTTTTTAGGTTGGTGGTAATAATACGTAAAGAGGGTTTAACTTCACATGATGTAGTACACCATTCCCTGGGGCCACATACATTGGGGGGAATTTTATACAATGGGGAGGATATCAATTTATTCACACCTTCAGTTCATGGGATTTCTTCCATGGGACTAATCCTGGGAACACATTTCTTTTTGGATCAACACCTACCCCAAGGGGAAATTCCATTGAGGGAATGTCTAGTCCCAGGAGCATCCATACTCTTGGGAGTGCTACCATCCCTAGAGAACCTCACTTTTTTTACCACCATATCCCTCCAACAACAAAAACATAGGGGAACCACAAGGTTCATCTCGGACATCAAGAACTTCATCTTCCTATGAGTATTAATTTTCCTATACACCATTTTGTTTCCTTGAAATATTAGAATTTACTAATCTATCTCATTTGAAAAATTATCCTATTTCGCATAACCCTTCATGGTTGGTCATTCCTACAAATCTACCATCACACATGCCAAAATTCGAAGGAAAGTCGGGAAAATTCCCCTCCATGAGAAAAGTAATATATCACTTGTGGAGCTCATCCAATTTCTTAATGGATTATAGCGTAAGGTTGTGTCTTCTCTATAAATCCCTAACCAAAAGTTCCTCCAAATGGTATATTGAATAACAAGGTTCTTCCTTTAAACATTTCAATGACTTGGCGATGGTGTTTCTAATGCATTACCAATTTCCCATCCGATATGAGATAGAATGAAACTATTAACATAATTGCATCAAGATACTTCCACTCATATGTTTTCTCATATTCACCAGTGGAGACAAAGACGTTGGATGATCAAGGCCCATATTCCAGAAAAAATTCTAATGGAATGGTTTGCAAAGTCCCTATTACCACCCATTATCAATGAAGTAGTTATGGTTGAGGAAGATACCAAAGAGAATCACTTTATCAATGTACCACACTTAGATTTGATTTAATTTTAGTTGGACACTCTCTGTGATATTATCTCGCATTCTCCTAGGCCATCGACAAATCCCAAAAAACCAACCTTAGGACCCCATGCCAGTGATGTGGTGGCTTTCATATCCCATTCCACTATGAGATATTTATCTAATTAGATGGGTCGCATATCCATTTTCTCACACTCTTCAAATACTAGTTCTAATTCTCAAAATACCACAGTCCCCGCTCAAATCTCCAAGGTGAATTTGGTGCAATCTAGGAAACTGAAGATTCCTCAACAACCTAGAGGAAATAAGAAGAAGAATAAAAACAAAAAATTCCAACACTAAGTAAGGGACCACTCCCACACAAAACAATAAAGGTGGAGGAACGGAAAAGAAAAAGAAGAGTTAGTTTCCCTGCATGATTTGTGAGCAAGACCATCCCACTCAAAAGTTTCATCCGAAGGATGAGGTGCATCAACATTTCACTCAGTAAAGGGCCCTTTAGTAGCCTTTTTTTACTAAATCATCATTTCCCCCATCAACCTCCACACATTGTTTCAACAAATAGTTCCCCTCCATAAGGGGGCATGAAATGTACCCCTCATAATGAGGGGTTCATCCTCGAGTGCTTCAGTTTTCATGTGTGACGAAATGGTAAATTTGTAGACTTGAGAAAAGAACAATAATAATTATGGGCCTACTCATGTTGTTCAAGAGACAATATATTCTTCTCACCTCAGTGGCCCTCTTTATATAGAGAATCCATATTTTGACACACCACTTCACCCCCCAAAGGTTGTTCTTCAATGAATGACACACAACCCAAATACATCGGCCACCCACAACTACAATGTTGTGGAATACTTGGCCTAGGAACCCTGTTCCATGTCCACACTTCAAGTAATACAAATATTCCCAGTGCAATGGAAATTGTTGTTTTCTATGATAGTTGGGGTTGATCCCTCGAGTTGAGTTTGATAACCTTTTATTATGATGAGGTTCATCATAGGCTCTCCCATAAAATTGAGTTTGATATCAAAATGAGATTGATGGGGAAAAATATATTTCACACTATGATTGATGAAGGATCCTTGACTTGGATTATATTTATGTCATGTTGGAATCGCCTCGGCTCTCCAAATATCAACACATTTACAACATTGTTGAAATAATTTGATGGACATATGTTCCATCCCCATGGGATTATCTCACCTTACCCATAAATTTAGGTGGTAATAATGTCTCTATTGTTTTGGAGGTCATCAACACACCTCATGATTACAATTTGGTACCGAGTCACACTTGTTTTTATGCCATGAATGGATTTTTATCATATGTATTAACGATGTTACACTTCTCTCATCGAGGGAAATAGTGACCATTGATAAACTTGTGTTTTTTACCACATACCTTGGATCCAATGTGTGGTATAATGTACTCTTTTTCGGTGGTACCTCGCAGTATTACACGCGTTTTGGTGTAGGGTGTTAAAATACTCTTCACTCATGGGAACATTCCCTCTTCCTCCACCACCTCCTACTCTAAATGTTTCTCCTATCAACATGATTTTGTCCTTTTTAGGTGGATCCCTTGGGTCTATATATCCTTGGGTGGTACCTCATCCCAAGGATGTTGAGTCATATGGAGGGTCCATGCCTCTCACCATCAACATTTATTGATCCATAAATCCCATTAACAATTGTTGATATTGGTCAGTAACTCCATCCTTATATGGAGTTTGATAATCCTACTCTTCCTAAACTAGTTTTTGGCTCTCCGGGTTCACATGACCTCCTAGATATTGAGTTTACTTCATAAGAGAACATCCTAGAAGTCATGGATTCCATAGGAAATCCAAAGGATGAGGTGATTCATCGATCATATTTTCCTATCTCAGACCTGAAGAGAGTTACCATGATTAGTTTCAATCTAGGACTGGGGTGATTTTCTAGGGAATCCATTAGAATTCCTAGTCTCAACCTTTTTTTTGGCTCGATTATATTTTTCGAAACTCACCACTAAATTAGTTTGTTCCCATTACACTGAATATTTATGTTTCATATCCCCTTTACATCTTGATGGGAATTATTCAAGAGCTATAATATCTCATGAAACTATTCATGACGAGTGTATTGGTATACACAAATTTGTTACTATGTGGCATGGCCTTGATGTGGTGTGTGATATGATGTCGACATTGACTCATGATTTCCTTTATTATGAAAACAATCCTTGGCCTAAGCCTATAAATAGGATATACTTGGCATAAATAATCAAGATTCATAGTTCATTATACATAGGTGTGTGGTGTGAGTGATTTTTGTTTTGCATATATCATATCCACAAACATTTTCCTTTTGATATTTCACTATTCATTTTGACCCATGAAATCTAGTTTACATTTGTTGATAAGATTACGGGGAATTTGTTTACAAGGATGGATAGTTTCACTAAACTTGAAGTACATTTTCTTGAACTGGGATATAGGGATAGGTTTTTCCCTATGATATCACCTTACATTATTAAAGGTCCATTTTTTCCATCACAATGCCTTAGGTTCGATCTCATTAGGTTTTGATATTAGCCACTCCATTTTTGCATATTGTAACTTGTACATTAGTGCATACCCTCAATGGGAACTCTATATAGTAGAAAACTTGTCATTTGGTTCCCACGTTGTGATTTATGGTAGACCGAATAACCCTCTTGTAGTCCCGCCATGAGTTGACGTTGAGACTGATTTTCCTATCTTCGTCTATACTCTAACCATATCCCGAAGGGGTTCCAAAAATTTTCATATTGTTTAACGGTCACCTATGCATTTTTTTCTCACATAATTTGTCCCACCACTGAGCTACATTTTTCCAGTAATCCTCTTATTGTTATTGCAATAGGATTTGACCATTTTCATCTTTCATTATGTGGAAAAAAAATTTCATTCAGCTACCCTTCGAGAGAATTATTGGATGTCGAGCCTGATTATCTTCATGTTTCATAGGTATTTGTTTTCAACCGTGTTTATACCCCATGAATACTATACACCCCAGAATATTCTACACCCCTCCATACAGGGGGGTTGTAGGGGGGGATTTCCCCCCCTGCGGGGTCCAAGGGGATCATCCCCCAGTTGGGAGGTCCGGGATCAAGCAAGACCTCGACGTGTGTTCAAGGATGAATCCCCAGAAGGAAACATTTCCTTGTAAATGTATATTGTAATTTCATAGTAAATCTGGGTTGTTCAGTATAAGGTCACAGATCTGACGGTAGAAGTTATGTTATGGTTTTTTCCCCTATAAGGTAACCCTATCTTTTGAGGGAAATGTATTTCGACAATGGATCATTGCAAATATTTTATTATGAGAAAGGATATTGTGAGAGAAAGAAGAGGAAGTTACAGTGGGTGTGTTGTAGGTTGTATCCCTTCATTTTCTGAATAATAAAAAGGAAGGACCTGGCAATTTCTCTCGTGGACGTAGCCCACACTGGGTGAACCAGATATATTTGTGTCTTTATTGTATTGTGTATCTTTTGTTTTTTATTTTTGCATTTGTTTTATTTTATTGTTCTGCGATCCTATTTTTCTAGCAACTGGTATCAAAGCAAAAGGTAACTTGTAGGTAAAGAGGGTTCCTCGTTTGAGTGGGAACAATGGTGGAATATGGAAACTTTAGGGCCAAGAAATTTAACGGCCAAAACTACCAGTGATTGAAGATATAGATAGAAGATTATTTATATCAGAAGGATTTATTCCTAGAATTGTGTGGAATAGAAAAGAAGATGACGACCATGAAGGACAAAGAATGGGAGGTTCTTCACATAAAGGACTAGGAACAATACGGCTAAGCCTGGCAACGCTGGTGGCTTTCAATATTTCGAAAAAAAAAACAACAAAGGAGTTGATGGACGCATTGGATAGACTTTATGAAAAACCCTCAACGTCCAATAAGGTATTTATAATGAAGGGATTATTTAATATTAATATGTCATAAGTTGGGTTTGTTGTATATCATTTAAATGAATTTAATATGGTTACTAGTCAACTAATTTTTGTAAAAGTGGACTTTGACAATGAGGTGAGGGCTCTTTTAATATTGTGCTCATTGCCAGAAATATGGAACAACTTGGTCATGGATGTAAGTAACTTTGTATCAGGTTCAAGCACTTTAAAATTTGATGATGTTTTTGGTGTTATCCTTAGAGACAAAATGTGACATAAATGCATAGGTGAGACATCAAGTAATGCGTTAAATATGGATAACAGGGGAAGACAAAAGGATAGAGAAAAGGGATCAAGGAACCACGAGAAT
Organism: Picea engelmannii; assembly: GCA_009831015.1. NCBI lineage: Eukaryota > Viridiplantae > Streptophyta > Pinopsida > Pinales > Pinaceae > Picea > Picea engelmannii. The sequence continues at coordinate 362,772 of ML790502.1, forward strand.
TATAGGAAGGGAAGAGCCAAATAAAAACTGGGAAGGATAGAGTGATGGAATTGTGGGAAGAAAGGACATCTGAAAAAAGATTGCAGAGTTCCAAAGAAACAAAGGGATGGACAACGGGAGAAAAATCAGGAAGCAAATGTAACAGGTGATGTGTTACAAGATTCTTTGGTTATTTCTATAGATAATATTTTTGAGTCTTGGGTAGTATATTCGGGGTCTTCATTTCATGCCACACCCCATAGGAAACATTTTCTATATTATGTTCAAGGCGATTTTGGACAAGTTCATGTGGGTGATGATGCACTATGCAAAATTGTTGGAATGGGAAAGGTAAAAATAAAGAAGAAGAATTGAAACCAATGGTTGTTGAAAGAGGTAGGATATGTTCCAGATCTAAGGAAAAATATAATTTCAATAGGGAAGTTGGCAGGTGAAAGTTGTATATCCATATTTATAGATAAGGTGTGGAAGGTCACCAAAGGATCACTGGTGATAGAAAAATGAGAGAAGGTAGGTACATTTTATTTATGTACTGGTAATATTGACTCATCTATCTCTTTTTCTTATATAGGAGTGGATACAACACTGTGGAATCAATGGCTTGGAAACATGAGTGAGAAGGGGATGTAGATACTTCACAAAATAAATTTGTTTCGATATCTTAAACAAATTGATTTGGATTTCTTTGAGCACTATGTTTATGGAAAACATAAGAGAGTCAAATTTCTCAGAGTTGGAAAATAAAAGAAGAGTGAGACGTTAGAGATTGTGCATACAAATGTATGGGGACCAACTCAGGTATCATCTCTTTTCGGATCTTTTTATTATGCTAATTTTATTGATGATGCAACTATAAAAACTTGCATTTATTGCATTCGACAAAAATATGATGTTTTGATACTTTTAAGAAATGGAAAGATTTGGTTTAGAATGAGATAGGAAAAAGGATGAAGTGTCTTAGATCAGAAAATGGAGGTGAATATTGCAACAAGGATTTTGATGATTACTTTTCATACCATGAGATTCATAGAGAGAAGACAGTTCCAGGAACACCACAAGAAAATGGTGTGTCAGAAGGGATGAACAAGACAATCAGGGAGTGTGCAAGGAGTATGAGATTGCATGTTGATTTTCCCTTATAGTTATGGGTATATGTTGTAGATACTATTGTTTACTTAATAAATAGAGGACCTTTAAGCTATTTGGATGGAGGAATTCCAGAGGAGGCATGGACAAGTAAAAGGGTAAACTATTATTTTTTGAATACTTTTGGTTGTGAAGCATTTGTCCATATTGATAAATAAAATAGAACAAAGATTGATCAAGAATCAAAGAAGTGTACCTTTATTGGATACAGTGTTAATTATTTTGGTTACCACTTATGGTATTATGAAAATAACAAAATCATTAGGAGTAGGGATGTCATATTCAATGAGAAGGTAATGTACAAGGATCAATTGCAGGGAAAGAAATGGGAAAAAGAAAAACCAGAATACATAGTGCTTAATGAGATCACTGAAAAAGAAATTCCAAAGGTACCATAAAATCAAAATGTACAACAATAGGAGAAGAAGGTACCTCAAACTCCTCCAATTGTTGTTAGAATATCTACCAGGTTAAGAAGAACCCTGAATGATACTCTCCTTCATTGTATTATTTATTGTTGATTGATTCTGGTGAACCAGAATGCGATGAAGAGTTAATGTAGGTAGACATTAAAAAGAAGTGGGAGCAAGGCATGAAAGAGGAAATGGATTTCTTGGTAAATAACCAGACTTGGGACTTGGTTCAGTTTCTTGGAGGAAAAAGAGCATTGCAGAAAAGATGGTTTTTCAAGTTGAAGGAAGAAGATGGATGAAAACAATGGTACAAGGCTAGACTTGTTGTAAAGAGGTTTGCAAAAAAGAAAGGTATATATTTTGATGAAACATGTTATCCTGTTGTTAAAATGAATTCAATTAGGAATATTTTAAGTCTTATGGATAGCCATTTCAAATTAACCAAAGAAATGTGTCCTAACACACCGGAGGAGATAGATTGCATGTCCAAGGTCCCTTATTCATCAATATTTTGTAGCTTGATGTATGTGATGGTTTGCACAAGACTAGATATTGCGGATGCAATGGATGTTGTGACTAGGTATATGAACAATCCAGGTAAACAACATTGAGAGGAAGTAACGTGAATTCTCATGTATTTGAGAGGTACTGCTACTCATGCATTATGTTTTGAAGGTTCAGACATTGTTATACATGGATATGTTGATTCAGATACGACAGGTCATAAAGCTAGCAAGAGGAGTACCACGAGGTATGTTTTTACTATAGGTGGAACAATAGTAAGTTGGATTTTGAAAATGTAAAATGTTGTTTCACTTTCAACAACAAAAGAAGAGTATATTTCTGCCACAGAGTCTAGTAAAGTAATTATTTAGTTACATCGGTTCATGGAGCAATTGGGAAAGAAGCAAGAGAATAGCAGGTCGTACTGTAAGAGTAAGAGTGTTATTCATATTGCAAAGAACTCGGCCTTCCATTCAAATACTAATCATATACAATTGAGGTATCATTTCATACGATCTATCTTAGAAGATGGACATTTGAAGTTGGAAAAGACACATAATAGGTAGAATCATGTAGACATGTTAACAAAGGGAGTAACCAGGGACAAATTGAGTTCCTTCTCAATTTCACTTGGTCTTCAAGCATGAAGATGAAGATGAGAAATTTTCTAGGTTCAAGGTGGAGTATAGTCTAGCAGGTACAACAGTAGAGGATTTGTTGTGATCAGTCTCGAAGTGAGACATTATTGGTTGTGTAGCTTGATTATCTTCCTATTCCATAGGCATTTGTTTAAGACATGTTTATACCCCATGAATACTATACACCGTGGAATATTGTACAACCCTCCATGCAAGGGGGTTGAAGACGAGGCTTCCCCACCACTGCAGGGTATGGGGGGGTCATCCCCATATATGGTAGGTATGGAGGAAAGAAGGCCCCTCACGAGGGATCGGGGGTTAATCCCCCAAAGGAAAAAATTCCCTGTAAATGTATATTTTAATTTCATAGTAAATCTGGATTGTTCATTATAAGGTTGCAAATATGATGGTAGAAGTTATGTTATGGTTTTTTTCCCTAGAAAGCAACCGCGGTCCCTCTTTTATGAGGGAAATGTATTACGATTATGGATCATTGGGAATATTTTATTCTAAGAGAGGAGACTGTGAGAGAAAGAAGAGGAAGTTATAGAGGGTGTGTTGTAGGTTGTATCCCTTCATTTACTGGATAATAAAAAGGAAGGACCTAGAAATTTCTTTGGTGGATGTAGCCCACACTAGGTGAACTATGTATATTTGTGTCTTTATTGTATAGTGTATCTTTTGTGTTTTATTTCCACATTTGTTTTATTTTATTATTCTATGATCCTTTTTTTCTAACAAGAACAAATACTAAAAGGGTATCTTACTTACCAGTACCATTTGTATTCATGGTTTCTTAGGTTATTTCCATGCACTTGGAATAGGAGCATATTGTTAAGCCACTAGTTCTCTCCATAGGAGCACACTTATATATATCTTTTTAGATTCATTAAGGGGCACAGAAATGACACATATAGAGTACACTTTTGTCTCTTTTTCGGACTTGTTAAAGGACATGAAAAACACACATTGATTACATTTTTGTCTCTTTTTCAGATTAGTTAAAGGAAATGAAAAAGGAACATATGATGTAAACCTTTATCTGTTTTTCAAATTGGTAAGAAGACACAAAAAGGTCACTATCATGAGTATAATTCTAATTCTTTTTTTTGACCATTAGAACTGAACAAAAAATACACTACCAAGCATAAATGTGTCTCTATTTCCCACTAATTAAACCATGAAGTAGACACCAAAATTCAAAAAATTGAGGGGGTTGTTTAGCATCGATATATTTATGAAATGGGAGCGTCACTCAACTGACCCTTTAAATGGCCCCTATTTGAGTCCTCATGTTATAATTGGGTTTTATATTTCCTATGGATCATTCCATTAATATGAGTCACAAATACTCCTTTGACTAGTTACTCTTTCATTCATTATGGAGAGTTATTTAGTTCCTGCTGCGCTTTTTCGCTATATCTATCCAACTCTTGTTTATTGTTTCCAATTCACCAAAATATGTCTAAGGGAATTTTAATCTTGATTTGTCCATCTGTTGTTTTGTTTGTTTTCTGAGTTGGCCTTCCCCATGTCAATTATACTTGGTAATTGTAGATCTCTTCATAAAATTTCTTGGTGTATGTTTCATGTTGAATGATAGAGGATACATGAAGGTCCCCCTTCGATGGATCTCTTCCTATAGAATTCAACACATTATCTAGGAGAGGGATCTAGAAACCAACTAGTACCTTGGATCTTGTAGTCCTTGGTGGTAGGCATACTCATAATTGACAATCGGTTTTCATGGTTGACTCTTGATCGATTGATTCTATGAGTGTTCAACATTATATGCTCTATTCACACTCATTGTATTGTACTAGTTACATTAGGATCCATCTTTCTTATTGGCGGCTCCCCTCATGTTCATTAATGGTATACATCAATGATCAGTAATCAGACAGTTTCTACACTGCTCAAAATCAACTCATCTATTTGCATGTTTTATATTTGTACCATTGGGGTTTGGGACAAATACCTTTCCTTTTAACCACCCCCTCTAAAGTTTCTATGGAGTATATCACTTGTATATGAGTACTTTTAAGACTTCGAGGGAACTCTCCTTAGTTCTCATTGTCTTCCTTATGTATATGTGGTGACATAGATCCACAATATATTTACTCATCTCTATGACATTATTCAGGACATGGATCCATTATGTATTATTTCATGGCCAGGGTCTTGCATTTGTTCATGGATCGACAATGTATTTTTTTGGAAACCATTCTTTGATACTCTTCAGAGTATGAATATGTCTACCTTGTGGATGGCCTCCATATTCCTTTATCCTTCGTGTTTGATTGGAGGTAGTCTTTGAAATCCAGACTTATTTTCTTTCTCCTCACACTCCATCACATGGATACTATTTTATTGTAATGTGTTTCAACCATCCACTCTTTTCTTGAACTCACACATTTGGGTGCATCTCTTATACTCTTAGTTTTCACCCTATAGGTTCAGAGATAAACAAAAAAGAATATGAAAGCCAAGATAAATTTTATATTAATAAAATATCCTCTCTTCTTCCTTTTCTTTTATATTTTTATAAAAATATTTTATTATTAACTTCCATTATCTTCATTTTGATGCAACATATATGTTCTCGTTGTAAAATTCATATGTTTTATATTAAAAAATTCTTCTTCATTCTTCCATGACAAGGGGTTGGGTAGAATTTCCTTTTCTATTACAATTAATAACCACCATCATCATTAGATATAATGATATTAGAGACCAAAATGTACATGTACTTTTATTGATTTTTTAATATAATATTTTTGGTAAAATTCTATAGTATTCAATTAGTAATTGCTAATCTAAACTTTTGTCTAGTACCTAGATACGAGTTATATGTTTTTAGTTTAAGTATTTTCTATTTCGCCATGATAAAATCACACTATGTATCTCCATACACACACACTCACACACATAATATCTTATGTATTACATTTAATTTGTGATATTATAGCAAAGAATACTATTTTTTTCTTTCCCTGTGAGAAGTATTTATCTCCTTCTGTGTCCATGGAAAATGCCATATCCATATCACCATAATTGTTTTTTTGGTGTTCTTAAAATATCAAGTATAGAACAATTATCAACAAATATTTGTTGATGTCACACTTTTTTTTAAAATACATCATTATTCTACATTTATAAGCTTCCTCGCATAGTGATCTAGGAGCATCATAAGTAGTCAAGCGAGCGTGGAGGCGAAAGACAACTGGAAAGCGCAACAAGCATTTTTCATGTTTTGGAATGTTTTTGAAACATTAATGTAATGGTTAAAGGGAATCGTACTTGCATATTGTAAACAGATCATGAGAGATTCTCTCTCATCTGTAGTATATTAAGGCATTTATGCATAGTTAATGAAAGTAGGTAGATTTGAATTATAGACTAGACAACTTAGAGAGTAGGAGGGAAAATGGGTATAGACACCCTCATCTTTGTATCATTGTATCATTAGAGTGTAACATTATCATGAACATAGAGCTGCAGAGAGAGAATTGAAGAAGAAGTCCATGTACAAGAGCTTTGAATAAATATATGAAGCTTTGAATCAGATTTCATGGTGTTATGATGTTTTCTATTAATACATGGTGAATGGTATGTTCATGGTTGTTTTATTCTCTCTATTATGCATTTGCTTTAAATACTGTGCGTATGTATGATTTCATGTTGAATGTTTGAATTCTGAGAGAGAGAGATAATGAGTTTCAATTGTTTCTCTTCCCGAGTGAGAGTTCCTGCAAGGAGTGCAGTGAAACATCTACAAGGAGTGCGTTGACAAAGGTTCTGAGTTCATCTCAGAAATCTTAGGAGGGATACCATTGTTCTCATTCCCACAAAAGTCCAGGTGAAGCACAAAATCCATGCAAGGCGTGCGCAGGCTAGTAGATACCATAGAACTTATCCACTAAGGTTGAGGAGGGATAGATTACTATGGCAAGGAGTGCACAGAATCGGAATATCAAATACTTTGAATTATTTGAAAGAGTTTCAAAAGGAGTGTGAGCAGGAACCCTTTTGGAGGTTTGAGTGTAGGTGAAATCTCAGGAGGGGTAATACCTTTGAACACTTCAAAGGAGGACGGAGGTTGAACTACTTCAAAGGAAGACGAGGTCGAAGTGACCTCAGCAGAAGATAAGTTCAAGTGGGAGAACCTTGGTTCATTTCGCAGAGGATGTGAAGGAGAAAATGAGCGGTTGGAATTCTCCGAGGAGAACTCCTGAAGTTGTGAAGACCGTGAGATCCAGAGAAGTTGCAGGGTGGTTAGAGGCAGGCAAACTCATCACTTTAGGATCTAGATTCAATGTGAGCCATTGATCATGATCTGTCTAAGCCGTCAGATGATTTTGGCATTTCGGGGATCCGGATGAAAAGGAGTTGAATGTAGTGGAATGAAAGTCCTGAAGTCGCGAGTCGCGACAGGAATTGGAATGGAGTTTTGGGATTTCAGCACTTTGGGTGTCAGGGAATAGAGGAGGAAATATTTTGGGATTGAGAGTTCCAAACTCCTAATACTTGAAAGCCTGAAATAAAGAAGGTCATCGGATTGAGAGAGGCTCATGTGGATACATGGCATATCTATTAGGTGGGAACTGCAAGGGTGACAGGTGGCATGCGCTCGTGCATCGAGGGGTCAACCCATAGTTTCCCTATCACATCTTAGTGTTTCACAAAGGAGGAGCATGAAGGCTCTACACTCCAACTCACGAGGTTGCAAGTTGCGAGAAGTGTGAAAGGGAAGTCAGACTATCGCTGACTATCGCATTTCGAGATTTCATAGGAAGAGAGCAAGAGAGCTCAACGCTTCAAATCGTGAGATTGTGAGTTGTGAAAGATTGTTGTGCCAGGGCTAATTGTGGTCGTGTGGAGGTGAAGCTCATACCTTATTCCTATTCACATAAGGGGGTTTTAGAAGGAGTTGTGGATCGATTCGTTGAAGGTTCTAATAGGGATTCGAAAGAGACACTTCGGCTCAAGGAGATTTAAACGATCCTATGAGTGGATCTCGACCTGCAGGTTGGGGATCTATGCCAAAGTGGTATCAGAGAACATAACAAGTCTTTGTTTTCTGTAGCATAGAAAAGGGGAATATTTCTTAGCCATGCCACCGAGAAGAAGAGAAAGACCAATGCCTGATCTAGCAGTGGAGAGGGAAATGCACGAACTACGTGCCAGGCTTGAAGCCATGGAAACAACACAGAGGCGCACAGTCGACACTGGGGATATTAGTGACGCTGACAATGAAAATGAAGCTGGACATGAAGGAGAAGAATTCGTAGTCGAAGATGTTGTAGACGAATGCCTATTTAGGGTTGTTGCAAGGATAGGTGCTAGAGAAAAAATGGAGATTCCCATGTATGAAGGAAACCTGGATGTTGAAGAGCTTCGAGACTGGATTAGAGCTCTCGATAAATACTTCGACTATGAGGATGTTGAGGAAGATAGAAAAGTCAAACATCTTGTCACTAGACTTAAAGGGCATGCAACACTATGGTGGGATGAACTACAGGCTGACAGATGCTGCAAAGGTAAGAAGAAAATCAAGAGTTCGGATAGGATGGTTGCGAAGATGAAAGAGAAATTCATGCCCAAGGATTATCAAATCACTCTATTTCGGAGGATGCAAAATTTGAGACAGAAGTTGATGACAGTGAAAGAGTACACTGAAGAATTCTACAAGATCAACATCAGGGAAAGTCATCGAGAAAGTGATGATGAAAAGGTTTCCAGGTACATGAATGGTCTGAGATATGACATTCAAGATGAGATGAGCATGATGATCATTCAAAATGTGGAAGATGATTATCAAATGGCTCTGAAAGCTGAAGAGAAGCTAAGCTAAAAGCAAGGTCAAAGAGGTCGAAGCAGAAGTCAAGCTAGAGGCAAGACAATTGCCCAAGACAGAACTCAGAAACTTAAAGAAGAGGGGAAGAAACCTCAAACTCAAACTGAGAGAGGAGGAAGCTCACAAAGAGGGAAGTATGCTGATAGAAATACTTTTCCTCGAGCTAGAGGAAGAGGAAGAGGCCGAGGAGGTGAAGTGAAATGTTTTGTCTGTGGAAAAAATGGAAATAAATCTTATGAGTTTCTAGACAGAAAGAAAGAAGGTGGTGAAACTCACATTACCGAAGCACAAGGATGGAATGTTGAGGTAGAAGATGCTGAGGGTGGAAGATACTTGATGATGAGGAAAGTTCTCTTAATGCCAGAGAAAGAGGCAGAGAACCTAGCCCAAAGGAACAATCTGTTTCGGACTACTTGGAAGACCGAGGACAGGGTATGGAAGGTAATTATGGACAGTGGTAGCATAGATAATCTCATTTCTACAGAGATGGTAGAAAAGTTGGAGCTGGAAACTATCGTACATCTAAGCCCATACATAGTTTCATGGCTACAAAAAGGACATCAGGTAAATGTAACTAAACAATGTTTAGTTGAATTTAAAATAGGAGGATATAAGGATGAAATATTATGTGATGTCATTCCCATGGATGTTTGTCATCTATTTCTAGTTAGACCATGGCAATATGACAGGAAAGTGGTTCATGATGGGAGGAAGAACACATACACCCTGGAGAAGAGTGGAAGAACTCACATGTTGTTGTCGATTAAGGATAAAGAAGTGAAACCAGAGGTGACCAACACTGTACTTCTCATGAGTGGGAAGGAACTTATTAATGGCGTTAATAAGAAGGAAGACACACAATTTATTGTGGTTAGGAAGCCTAGAATTGTTTTAACCAGTACAAGAGTGGATGATTTACCAGAGGAAATCCAGAAGTTGCTGGAAGAGTTTGCTGATATAGTAGTGGATGAACTACCTCATTTGTTACCACCTATCAGAAGTATAATTCATCACATCGATCTTATACCTGGAGCCAGTTTACCAAACAAAGCAGCGTACAAATTAATGTTGTAGGAAAATGAAGATGTCAAGAGGCAGGTCCAGGACTTAGTGGACAAAGGATTGGTTAGAGAGAGCTTCAGTCCATGCATTGTTTCGATAGTGCTCAACCCGAATAAAGATGGAGGTTGGAGGATGTGTACAGACTCAAGAGCGATCAATAAGATCACCATCAGATACAAATTTCCATTGCCAAGGATGGACGATTTGATGGATTACTTGAGTGGAGCAAATTTTTTTTCAAAGATTGATTTGAAAAGCGGATATCATCATATTCGCATGAGAGAAGATGATGAATGGAAGACATCATTCAAGATGAATGAAGGGCTATATGAATGTCTTGTCATGTCGGTTGGTTTAACGAATGCACCCAGTACTTTCACGAGATTGATGAACGAAGTCCTAAAGGATTTCATTGGGAAATTCATCATTGTATATCTTGATGATATATTGATTTTCAACAAGACAGGAGCAGAACACTTGAAGCATTTAGCTACAGTGATGAGGAGACTACATCAAGAGAAACTGCTGATAAATATGAAGAAATCATCATTTATGAGGACAAAACTCATTTATTTGGGTTTTGTTATCTCTGCAAATGAGCTGAAGATGGATCCAGAGAAGGTGAATGCGATTAAGAATTGGCCATCACCGAAAAGTGTGTTTGAAGTTCGAAGCTTCCATGGTTTAGCTAGTTTCTACAGGAAATTCATCTGAAATTTCAGTGGGATTAGCGCACCGATGATGGATATGGTGAAGAAAAGACATAAATCTTTTCATTGGACAGAGGAAGCAAAGAAGAGTTTCAATCTACTGAAGAAGAAGATCACTGAGCAACCATTTTTGGTTTTGCTAGATTTTAGCAAGACATTTCAGGTCAAGTGTGACGCAAGTGGGCTTGCAATTGGAGTGGTATTGAGATAAGATGATAGACTGATCACATACTTCAGTGAGCAACTGAATGAAGCGAAGGTTAAGTACTCCACATATGACAAGGAATTTTATGCGGTCATACAAGCGCTGCAGAAATGGAGGCACTATTTGGTTCCCAAAGAGTTTGTTTTGTATAGTGATAATCATGCTTTACAATTCGTAACTCAATAGGAGAAGTTGAACCAAAAACATGCTAAATGGGTTGAATACATGCAAAATTTTACTTTTGTGATTAAGCATATTTCTGGAACTGCTAACAAAGTTGTTGATGCTTTGAGCAGGACATGTTTGCTTATGCAGGAATTTAGAGTCAAAACTTTGGGTTTTGATAACCTCAAAGAGATGTACAGAGATGACCCAGATTTTAAGGAAGCGTATGAGGCATATAAGAATCCAGTTCTCAGGGACAGAAGCCAGTGGACTGAATATATGATCCAGGATGGATTATTATTTAGGGGCAATCAGTTATGTATTCAAAAATGATCCATGCGGGAGAACCTATTGAAGGAAAAACACAGTGGAGGATTGGCTGGACACTTCGGTCATGATAAGACATTCTCAAAATTGAATGGATCATATTTTTGTCCAGGGATGAGGACAAATGTCAATAAATTTGTGGACAAATGTAGAATTTGTCAGCACACAAAGGGGAAAAGGCAGAACATAGGGTTATACCAGCCATTACCCATGCCTGAGAGGCCGTGGGATGCAGTGAGCATGGATTTTGTATTGGGACTGCCAAGGAAACAAAGAGGATGTGATTCAATCTTTGTGGTGGTAGAGAGATTTTCCAAGATGGCACATTTCATACCATGCTAGAAAACTAGCGACGCAACACATATTGCAAACCTTTTTTTCAAGGAAGTCATCAGACTTCACGGCTTTCCAAGGAGTATTGTTTTGGATCAGGATACTAAGTTCATGTGACATTTCTAGAGGAATTTATGGAGGAAGATGAGGACAAGTTTTTCATTTAGCTCAACGTATCATCCTCAAATGGATGGGTAGATAGAAGTTGTAAACAGGAGCTTAGGAGATTTGTTGAGGAGCCTAGTGACTAAACAACATAGTCAATGGGATCGGATTCTACCACAGGTGGAATTTTCTTACAATGATTCAATCAACAGAAGCATAGGGCAGAGTCCATTCCAAATTGTATATGGAATGCAGCCAAGGGGAGTTTCTAAATTGAAAGATTCGGAACCAGATGAATTCAGAAGTTCTAGAGAAGAATATTTTGCAGAAGTGATGAAGGAGCTTCACAACCGAATTAAGGAACGATTGCAGAGTTCAAGCCAAGAATACAAGTGCAGAGCAGACCAATACAGGCAAGAACTTCAATTTGAAATTGGTGATCTGATTCTTGCACATCTGAGGAAGGAAAGATACCCAAGAGGAACATATAACAAACTGAAGATGAAAAAGATTGGACCATGTAGGGTCATGAGGAAATTTGGGGCAAACGCATATGAGATTGAATTATCCGATGGGGTCGGAATTTCACCGATATTCAATGTTGTGGATTTGTACCCTTATAGAGATGAAGAAATAGGAACATAGGATGAATAGATAGAGGTTCAGTGGACCAAACAAATGCCTATAGCTAAAAAGCCACAGATAGAAAGCATAATTGACAAGAGAGTCAGCAAAAAGACCAGGAGGAAGGAGTATTTTGAATACTTGGTCAAATGGAAGGGACATCCAATTGAAGATGCGAGCTGGGAAGATGAAGAATAAATTCAAAAGCATGGACAGACCATGCAAGAGCTCATGAACAGGAGTTCATGAAAATTTTCAAGCGAGGGAGTATGATGCAGGAGCATTGTAAGCAGCCAAGCGAGTGTGGAGGTGAAAGCCAGCTAGAAAGCACAACACACATTTTTCACATCTTGGAATGTTTTTGAAACATTAATGCAATGGTTAAAGGGAAGTGTACTTGCATATTGTAAATAGATCATTAGCGATTCTCTCTCATCTGTAGTATATTAAGGAATTTATGCATAGTTAATGAAAGTAGGTAGATTTGAATTATAGATTAGACAGATTAGAGAGTAGGAGGGAAAACGGGTATAGACACCCACATCTTTGTATCATTGTATCATTAGAGTGTAACATTATCATGAGCATAGATTTGCAGAGAGAGAACTTAAGAAGAAGTCCATGTACATGAGATTTGAATAAATATATGAAGCTTTGAATCAGATTTCATGGTGTTATGATGTTTTCTGTTAATACACGGTTAATGGTATGTTCATGTCTTTTTTATTCTCTCTATTATGCATTTTCTTTAAATACAGTGTGTATGTGACGCAGACCCCCAACCCTTGGGTCAAGGTCCGCTACAAGATCGTTCTAATTCCTGCCCTTGAGTCAGATTGACTCTTCGATTCCTCTTCGGGGAATCCCACGCACATAAAATGGTGCTTCTCCATAGGTCCTTATGAATTGAGCCCACACGATCAAACACAAAGCATCAATTCCAATTTTCCTCTGACAAAACAATGTGGTTGTATTTCTCATGATTTCAAAACTTCAGAGTTCACGATTTCGCGACTTCTCCTTCCAAGTCTCTCAACTCTTCTCCTTCTGAAACCCGAAATTTCAATGCGTTGAAGTGCTTGTCACATCCTCTCGCATGATGATATCACATTTTGCAATTTCGGGAATCTCGGAAATGAAATCTCGAATTCTTATCCTTCGAAATGGTGAAATGCCGAATTCTGACACGCTTCACCAATAACTGGCCCCACACAAATCTTTTCACCCCTTCGGGACTTTACACTTTGTGATTCCACGAATCTCGCTACAAGACTTTCAGTTCTCCAACTCAAGAAACCCCGAAATGGTCAACAAAGGTTTGACCTCTATGTTGAAAAGTACGCCACCTGTCCACTCTCCACTGTCTATGATCTCTGACACAGATTCTTCTGCTCCTTTGACTTTCAAATTCTGAAATGAGAGTTCACGAGAGATCTAATGGCTCCATCTCTCCTGATCTTTACACTTTAGAAAAAACACTCGTCGTAACTCGCCTTGCTTCTTTGCAATATCTGATGGCTCTCGAGACTTCGCGAATTCTCCACGGAGAATTCCGACCATCCAATTCTTCCTTGACAACTCCTATGATTTGAACAAGCTATCCCTTCGCTGGAACTTATCTGCCTGCAAAGTAACTTTGTGGCACCTCCCTTCAATACTTTAAGGCACTAGCCCTCTTGAGATTCTCTTCGACAACTTCGAAGACCTTATCCCTCCTGAGCTTGATTGAAAAAATCCTCAAGTACTCTGGGCATACTTCCTGTACTCACACCTTGCGGAACTTCTTCAAATACTCCTAAGTATTCGAGTCCCCTGACTCTGCGCAACTCTGTGACAACAGCCCTTCAACAATTTTTCTCGAGTTGTGGCTCTGAGACTTCACTCAGCCTGTGCACTCCTTGCATGGCTCTCGTGCTTAACTTGCACTTCCGTGAGAATGAGAACAATGTTATCTCTCCTGAGCTTTTAGAGATGAAAACTCTGAACCCTTGTCAATGCACTCCTTGTGGATGACTTCACTGCAGTCCTTGCAGGAATTCTTTCTCTGATAGAGAAACAATTGAAACTTATTCCTTACTCTCTCTCTCTCAGATTTCAAACATTCAACAAGAAATCATTCATACATAGCATAAAAACAAATGCATAACAGAAAAAGTAAAGTAGCTATAAGCATAGCATTCAACATACATGCACAGAGAATATCACAACACCATAAGTCTGAATCAAAGCTTCATGTATTAATTCAGGACTTCTGTACATGGGTGTTTTCAAATACAGTTCTCTGCTTATTCTCCTCTATGCTCTATGCTCGATTACAATACTGCTTATTGATAATAATACCAATGATACAATTATGAGGGTGTCTATAGTCAGTTTTCCCTCCGCTCCTTAAACTGTCTAATCTAGGAATTTAAGTCTACCTACTTACATTAATTATACATAAATGCCTCTACCCACTACAGACGAGAGCGTATCTCTCAAGGTCTGTTTACAATCAAGAAGTACACCCTTTCTTAACTATTACATTTAAGTTTGGCACATCCAATATTCAAATCGACTTAAACTCTTTTGATCATGTGCCAAAATGCATTGGCGTTGTCCCACGCTCGCTTGATGCTGGTGATGCTCCTGCATCATACTCCCTCGCTTGAAAATTTTCATGGGATCCTGTCCATGAGTTCTCACATGGTCTGCCCATGCTTTTGGATCTCTGTTTCATTTTCCCAGTTGGCATCTTCAACTGGATTTCCCTTCCACCTAACCAAGTATTCAAAATATTCCTTTCGTCTGGTCCTCTTACTAACTCTTTTGTCTAGTATTCTTTCCATCTTTGGTTTCTCTGCAACTGGCATCTGTTTAGCCCATTGAACATCTGGTTGTTCACTACCTACTTCTTCTTCTTCAAATTTATAAGGGTACAAATATTATATGTTGAATATTGGAGAAATTTTGATCCCATTGGGTAATTCGATCTCATAAGCATTTGTCCCAAAAGAATGTATGATCCGACAGGGTCCAATTTTCTTCATCTTCAATTTATTATATGTCCCTCTTGGGAACCTCTCCTTTCTCAAGTGTGCAAGAGTCAAATAATGAACTTCAAACTAAATTTCTTTCCTGTGTTGATCATCTCTTCACTTATACTCTTGGCTCAAATTCTACAATCGCTCTTTCACCCAGTTGTGAAGGTCCCTCATTGCCTCGGCAAAATCTTTTGCACTAGCACTCCTAGTTCCATTATGTTCTGAATCCCTCAATTCAGAAACTCCTCTTGGTTGCATGCCATAAACAATTTGAAATGGACTCTGCCACGTGCTTCTTATGATTGAATCATTATAAGAAAATTTCGCCTGTGGTAGAATATTGTCCCACTGACTGTGATGTTCAGTCACCAAACTCCTCAACAAGTCTCCCAAATTTTTGTTGACAACTTCTGTCTGTCCATCCATCTAAGGATGATAAGCTAAACTGAATGACAAGTTTGTTCCCAGCTTTTTCCATAAGGTTCTCCAGAAGTGTCCCACGAACTTGGTGTCTCAATCCAAAACTATACTCCTTGGTAAGCCGTGAAGTCGAATGACTTCTTTGAAAAACAGATTTTCAATGTGAGTTGCGTCATTGGTTTTCTGACATGGTATAAAATGTGCCATCTTAGAAAATCTGTCCACCACTACAAAGATTGAGTCGAACCCTCTTTGTGTTCTCGACAGCCCCAATATGAAGTCCATGCTTACTGCATCCCAGAGCCTCTCAGGTATGGGTAATGGTTGATATAAGCCTGCATTATGCCTCTTTCCTTTTTAATGTTGACAAATTCTACATCTTTCCACAAATATTTTGACGTCTGCTCTCATTCCTAGCCAAAAATATGACTCATTTAACTTTGAGAACATCTTGTCATGACCAAAATGTCTGTCCAATCCTCCATTGTGTTTCTCCTTCAGCAAATTCTCCCTCATGGAGCATTTTGGAATACAGAGTTGATTACCCTTAAACAATAATACTTCATGGAAAATGTATTATGTCCATTGACTTCTGTCCATGAGAATTGGATTCTCCGTTGCTTCATACACCTCCTTAAAATATGGATCATCTGTGTACATTTCCTTGAGGTTATCAAAACCCAAAGTTTGACTCTGAACTCCTGCAATAGCAAACATTTCCTGCTCAAAGCATCAACAACATTGTTAGCAGTTCCAGAAATATGCTTCGTTACAGAAGTAAAGTTCTGCATGTATTCAACCCATTTAACATGTCTTTGATTCAACTTCTCCTATTGAGTCACAAATTGCAAAGCATGATTGTCGCTATACAAAAAAAACTCCTTAGGAACCAAATAATGCCTCCACTTCTTCAATGCCTGAATAATAGCATAGAACTCCTTGTCATATGTGGAGTATTTCACTTTCACCTCATTCAGCTTCTTGTTGAAGTATGCTATTGTTCTGTCTTCTTGGCTTGAGACTGCCCCTATTGCATGTAGAAATTTTGATACAAATTAATGTATTCTTGCGATTCTCCTGATCTAACAATTACCGCAACTTGTTAAATACAGAATCGCTTCTACTATTATTGCGGAAGCAATTTAAACCACGATCTCAACCACAATGCACAAAGTGAAATATCAATAACACACAACACAGAAGTTTTACCGGGGAAAGCGTAAAGCTAAAAACCCCACTATCATATATTATGAATCATGAAACAATCTCATACAAAGCTCTAATCCAAGAGCCCTCAGTACAATACAATCGTCTCACACTGTCATACACAAATTATCAAATACATGCGCCAATTTCCGTGACCAGACAACCTGCCTCCTCTGCACAAACTCTGCAATCCGAATTCTCACAATGAATCGAATTAATCGTTTGCACATGCTCATAAGCATATCCACTGCATGTGTGAACAAATCACAACTGATAGCCAACTGTCCCTTTCACCTGTTATCTCAACT
>ML790502.1:385474-419723 GCA_009831015.1 Picea engelmannii
CTTAACTCACTTAACTACAATTACAATTCTGTTACAATTCCAAATCACTCAGTTATGAATGAGATAATAGATTAATATTTATTGTCTAATTTAATTAAGGGAAAACTAAATTAGACACATGTTTCTTGTTGACTTTTCAACATTGCAAACCCACTTGCATCACATTTAACTTGAAATGTCTTTTTAAAATCTGGAAACACCAAAATTGGTTGTTTTGTGATTTTCCTTTTCAACAAATTGAAGCTTTTCTCCACCTCTTCTATCCAGTGAAAAGACTTGTGTCTCTTCTTCACTGTGTCCATCATCGGTGCGCTAATTCCACTGAAATTCCTGATGAACTTCCTGTAGAAACTAGCCAATCTGTGAAAGCTTCGAACTTCAAAGATACTTTTTGGAGATGGCCAATTCTTAATTACCTCCACTTTATTTGGATCCATCCTCAACTTATCTCTAGAAAAACAAACCCAAAATAAATGAGCTTTGTCTTCATGAATGATGATTTCCTCATGTTTATTAGCATCTTCTCTTGTTGTAACCTCTTCATCACTCTAGTCATATGTTTCAAATGCTCTGCCTATGTTTTACTGAAAATCAGTATGTCATCAAGATACACAATGACAAATTTTCCGATGAAATCCTTTAGGACTTCATTCATCAATCTCATAAAAGTGCTCGGTGCATTTTTTAATCCAAACGACATAACAAGCCATTCATACAACCCTTCGTTAGTCTTGAATGTTGTCTTCCATTCATCATCTTCTCTCATACGAATCTGGTGATATCCACTTTTCAAATTAGTCTTTGAAAAGAAAATTTCTCCACTGAAACAATCCATCAAATCATCCATCCTCGGCAATGGGAATCTATACCTGATGGTAATCTTGTTAATTGCTCTCGAGTCAGTACACATCCTCCAGTCTCTGTCTTTCTTTCAACTGAGTACTATCGGAAAAACACATGGACTCAAGCTTTCTCTAACTAACCCTTTGTCCATTAAATCCTGGACTTGTCTTTTGACCTCTTCATTCTCCTGTGACGTCAATCTATATGTTGCTTTGTTTAGTAAAATAGCTCCAGGTATAAGATCAATGTGATGACTTATACTTTTGATCTGTGGCAACGAATGAGGTAGTTCGTCCACTACTATATCAACAAATTCCTCTAGTAGCTTATGAATTTCCTCTGGTAAATCATCCACTCTTGTACTAGTCAAAACAATTCTAGGTTTCCTGACCACAATGAATTGTGGATCTCCCTTCTTCTTAACCTCCTTAAGAAGTTCCTTCCCACTCATGAGAAGTACAGTGTTGCTTACTTCAGGTTTCACCTCTTTATCCTTAATCGAGAACAACATGTGAGTTATCCCATTCTTCTCTAGGGTGTAGGTGTTCTTCCTCCCATCATGAACCACATTTTTGTCATATTGCCACGGTCTACGCAGCAATAGATGAAAAACATCCATGGGAATGACATCACACAATATATTATCGTTATATCCTCCTATCTTAAATTCAACTAAACATTGTTTAGTGACATTTACTTGATGTCCTTTTTGTAGCCATGAAACCCTGTATGGACTTGGGTGTTCAATAGTCTCGAGCTCCAGCTTTTCTACCATCTTTGTAGAAACAAGATTGTCTATGCTACCACTGTCCACAATGACCTTGCGTACCCTGTCCTTGGTCTTGAAAGCATTCCAAAAAAAATTGTTCCTCTGCACTGGATTCTCTGCCTCCTTTTCTAGTGTTAAGAGAACCTTCCTCATCACCAGTTATCTTCTTCCTTCAACATCCTCTACCTCAACATTCTGCCTTTGTGCTTCGGCAATGTGAGTCTCACCACCTTCTTTATTCTTATCTGGACAGTCATAAGACTTATCTCCATTCTTTACACACGTGAAGCATTTTATTAATCCACCTCTGCCTCTTCCTCTTCCTCTAGCGCAAGGAAAAGTGTTGTTATCAACATACTATCCTCTATGTTCAATATACTGCCCTCTCTGTGAGCTTCCACCTCTCTCAGTTTGAGGTTGAGGTTTCTTCCACTCTTCCTTAGGATTTTGATTCCTATCTTGGAAAACTATTTTTCCCCTGGGCTGACTTCTGCCTCAGCCTCTTTGGATTTGCTTTCAGCTCAGCTTCTCTTCAACTTTCAGAGCCATCTGATAAGCATCTTTGACGGTCTGAATGATCATCATGCTCATATCATCCTGAATGTCGTATCTCAGACCATTCATATACCTAGCAACCTTTTCATCATCACTTTCGCGATGACCTGCCCTGATATTTAGCTTGTAAAACTCTTCAGTGTACTCTTTCACTGACATCATCTTCTGTCTCAAATTCTACATCCTTCGAAACAGAGTGATTTGATAATCCTTGGGTATGAATTTTGCTTTCATCTTCACGATCATTCTATCCCAACTCTTGATTTTCTGCTTGCCTTTACAGTGTCTGTCAGCTTGTAGTTCATCCCACCACAATGTTGCATGTCCTTTAAGTCTTGTGATAGCATGTTTGACCTTCTTGTCTTCCTTGACATCTTCATAGAAAAAATATGTTTCTAGAGCCCTAATCTGGTCTAGAAGTTATTCAACATCCAGGTTTCCTTAATATACTGGAATGTCCATTTTTTCCCTAGTGCTCATCCTTGCAACAACCCTGAGTAGGGATTCATTTGCTGCATCTTCTACTACAACTTCTTCTCCTTTATGTCTAGCTTCATCTTCACTTTCAGATTCACTGACATCTCCAACACCGGTTGTGCACCTTTGTGTTGTCTCCATGTCCTCGAGTCTGGCGCATAGGTCACGCATCTCTTTCTCCATGGCTGGATGAAGCATCTGCCTACCCCTTCTTCTTGTCATTTCCCTCTCCTATGGTGGATCGGGTGTTTTCCTAACTCTTCTTCTCAGTGGCATGGCTGTAAAATTCCTCCTTTCCCTGCTACAGAAAGAAAAGAAAATTCTCCTACACTTTGATACCAACTGACGCAGACCCCCAACCCTCGGGTCAAGGTCTGCTATAGGATCGTTCTAATTCCTACCCTTGAGTCAGATTGACTCTTCGATTCCTCTTCAGGGAATCCCACACACATAAAATGGTGCTTCTCCATAGGTCCTTATGAATTGAGACCACACGATCAAACATGAAGCATCGCTTCCAATTTTCCTCTGACCAAATGATGTGGTCGTATTTCTCGCGATTTCAAAACTTCAGAGTTTGCGACTTTGCAACTTATCCTTCCAATTCTCTCAACTCTTCACCTTCTGAAACCAAAACTTTTGATGCACCGAAGTGATTTTCGTGTCCTCTCGCATGACGATATTGTGTTTCATAGTTTCAGGAATCTCGGAAACAAAATCATGAATTCTTATCCTCCAAAATGCTGACATGTCGAATTTTGATACACTTCACCAATAGCTGGCCCCACACAAATCTTTTCGCCCATTCAAGACTTCGCACTTCACGATTCCATGAATATCGCTACAAGGATTTCGGTTCTCCAACTGATGAAACCCCAAAATGGTCAACAAAGGTTTGACCTCTGTGTCGACAAGTACGCCACCTGTCCACTCTCCACTGTCTACGATATTTGACACGGAATCTTATGCTCCTTCAAATTTAGAATTCCAAAATGAGAGTTCACGAGGGATCTAATGGCCCCATCTCTCCTGAGATTTACACTTTAGAAAAAACACTCGTCGTAATTCGCCTTGCTCCTCTGCAAGATCTGATGGCTCTTGAGACTTTGCTAATTCTCCATGGAGAATTCTGACCATCCAATTCTTCCTTGACAACTCCTACGATTTGAAAAAGCTATCCCTTCGCTAGAACTTAGATTCTGCCTGCAAATTAAATTTTCACCGCCTCCCTTCAATACTTCAAGGCATTATCCCTCTTGAGCTTCTCTTTGACAACTTCGAAGACCTTATCCCTCTTGAGCTTGATTGAAAAAATTCTGAAGTACTCTAGGGATACCTCCTGCGCGCACACCTTGTGACACTTCTTCAAATACTCCTAAGTATTTGAGTCCCTTGACTCTGCGCAACTCTGTGACAGCAACCCTTCAACAATTTTGCTTGGGTTGTAGCTCCGAGACTTCTCTCAGCCTGTGCACTCCTTGCACAGCTCTCGTGCTTAACTTTCACTTCCGCGAGAATGAGAACAACGTTATATCTCTTGAGCTTTCAGAGATGAAAACTCTGAAACCTTGTCAATGCACTCCTTATGGACGACTTCACTGCACTTCTTGCAGGAATTCTTGCTCAGATAGAGAAACAATTGAAACTCATTCCTTACTCTCTCTCTCACATATTTCAAACATTCAACAAGAAATCATTCATACATAGCGTAACAACAAATACATAATAGAAAGAGTAAAGTAGATATAAGCATAGCATTCAACATACATGCACAGAGAATATCACAACACCATAAGTCTGAATCAAAGCTTCATGTATTAATTCAGGACTTATGTACATGGGTGTTTTCAAATACAGTGCTCTACTTCTTCTCCTCTATGCTCTATGCTCGATTACAATACTACTTATTGATAATAATACCAATGATACAATTATGAGGGTGTCTATAGTTGGTTTTCCCTCCACTCCTTAAACTGTCTAATCTAGGAATTTAAGTCTACCTACTTACATTAATTATACATAAATTCCTCTACCCACTATAGACGAGACCGGATCGCTCAAGGTCTGTTTACAATCAAGAAGTACGCCCTTTCTTAACTATTACATTTAAGTTTGGTGCATCCAATCTTCAAACCAACTTAAACTCTTTTGATCATGTGCCAAAATGCATTGGTGTTGTCCCACACTCGCTTGATGTTGGTGATGCTCCTGCATCAGTATGTATGATTTCATGTTGAGTTTTTGAAGTCTGAGAGAGAGACAATGAGATTCAATTGTTTCTCTTCCTGAGTGAGAGTTCCTGCAAGGAGTGCAGTGAAATGTCTGCAAGGAGTGTGTTGACAAAGGTTTTGAGTTCATGTCGAAAGTCTTAGGAGGGATACCGTTGTTCTCATTCCCGCAGAAGTGCAGGTGAATAACAAAAGCTGTGCAAGGTGTGCGTAGGCTAGAAGATACCTTAGAACTTATCCACTAAGGTTGAGGAGGTATAGATTAATATTGCAGGGAGTTCACATAATCGGAAGATCAAATACTTTGAAGTATTTGAAAGAGTGTCGCAAGGAGTGTGAGCAGGAACCCTTTTGGAGGTTTGAGTGTAAGTGAAAGATTCGTAGGGATAATACCTTTGAACACTTCAAAAGAGGATGGAGGTAGAACTACTTCAAAGGAGGATGAGGTCGAAGTCACCTTAGCAGAATATAAGTTCAAGTGAGAGAAACTTGGTTCATTTCGTAGAGGCTGTGAAGGAGGAAACGAGCGGTTGGAATTCTCCGAGGAGAAATCCCGAAGTTGTGAATACCATGAGATCCAGAGAATTTGTAGGGTGGTTAGAGGTAGGTGAACTCATCACTTTAGGATATAGATTCAACGTGAACCATTGATCGTGATCCTTCTGAGCCGTCAGATCATTTCAACATTTCGGGGATCCAAACGACAAGGAGTTGAGCGTAGTGGAACGAAAGTCCCAAAGTCTTGAGTCGCGACAGGAATTGGTGTGGAGTTTTAGGATTTAGGTACTTTGTGTGTCAGGGAACAGAGGAGGTAGAATTTTGGGATAGAGAGTTCCGAACTCCTGATACCCAGAAGCCCGAAATAAAGCAGGTTGTCGGATTGAGCGAGGCTTGTGTGAATACATGGCATATCTGTTAGGTGGGGACCGCAAGGGTGACATGTAGCGTGCTCTCATGCATCGAGGGGTCAACCCATAGTTTCCCTATCACATCTCGGGGTTTCGCAAAGGAGGAGCATGAAGTCTCTACACTCCAACTCGCGAGGTTGTGAGTTGCGAGAAATGTGAAAGCAAAGTCAGACTATCGCTGACTATCACATGTCGGGATTTTGTAAGAATAGAGAACAAGAGCTCAACGCTTCAAATCGCGAGATTGTGAGTTATGAAAGACGCTTGTGCCAGGGCCAGTTGTGTTTATGTGGAGGTGAAGCTTGTCCCTTGTGCCTGTTCGCATAAGGGGTTTTCAGAAGGACCTATGGATCGATTCGTTGAAGGTTCTGATAGGGATCCGAAAGAGCCACTTCAGCTCAAGGATATTTAAATGATCCTCTGAGCAGATCTCGGCCTATGAGTTTTAGGTCTGCATCAAATAGCACCAAAAAATTGCATCGTGCACCTATAATAAAAAATATCGGGCGAGGAAACAATGCGGAGGTTAACCATTAGAGAGCAGGTCAGTGAAAATACTGTGGTTTCAACCCATAGAAACATGGCAGCTCTAGAAGCATATCTAGGAGAAAAGTAGGACAGAGTGAAACTACTCAACCACACCCTGATGTCACGTGTTCTAATATCATTAAATATGTCAAATCTAAAGATCTCATGTTGAGAGGGGAATGTAACGACCATTAAAATCATCTCGGGCCACATTTTCAAGTACTTTTCATCCATGCAATGCCAGGTGAGTGCCACCAGATAACCAACTAGAAGGCTCATCAGTTGAAATAAATTGGCCAAACATGATAAATAGACCTACCTACAAGTACTCTTGTCAGTAGTTCATGATTGCCACTCAATGACGATTATCATTCAAAACATGGGTTACATTACTCTGTTTTGGGCAATTAACGTTCTATTTCAGAACGGGGTAATGACAGGTCAAATCATTCATCTAAGGATGATAAGTTCATGCTTTCTACAAAACTAGGGAAAATGGATACGACAGACCAAGTGGCCTTTAGTGAACCAAGATTTTCAACTAATATGACAAATTCATCATTGAATAAAAGAGAGAGATTGGTTGCTCGAATCTTATCAATGAAATTTTATACAAATCCTTCGGGAGAGCCAGGAGTGGATGAAGAGGTCATATTAAATCCCATCATGAAGGATTTAATCATCAACGGATACACAAGAGAACACCATACACAAGCTTTCAAGAGGAAACAGAGAAAGAGTTAGAATATAGACATAAAAGATGAGGTGGTTGAAAGTGTTCGAGAAAACTAACCTGCATGGCTTGATACGTTAAGAGAAGAAATTGCCAAGATGAAATAGATTGCAGGATAAGTTTAGTGTGTGTTAGAGAATTTTGTAATATTATTGACAAGTGGCCTTCAAGGCAAAAAAATGTCAAATATGTCAGTTTTGTTTATAACGTCCCCTAGAAAATAGGAGTTCGGTTGTTGTGTATTACTCTTTTGTAACCGACAACTATTTTTGGAACTTTGGGGAAGATGATTCATTCTGAATCCCAGATGTAATATACCTAAATACACTATTACAAAGATAAATAAAGGGCTAGAAGGACCGAAGAGGGGCCTGCCCTTGTAGCAGGAATACTTTGTAAATCCATGGAGCTAAAGTGAATATACAATGCAAGAAGCATTTTGAACTGTTTATGAAAAGTTTCTAATGGAGGCGATATGAGTTCTGTTTTCTCTCATAGTGTGTATTTCTTATGGCTTTGAAATCCCATCTACATTTTTGTCCTTTTAAATTGGAGAATTAAGAGTCCAAAATTCGTCTTATGACTCTCTCGACTTAGCAATTTAAATTGTGTAATCCTCTTCTTGACTAATTCTGAATTCATATCAATATGCTCTGATGTAGATATTTGTTTTCCTTTTCTTCTTTCACCATGCAGAATTAAATTTTAAAAAACTCAGACTCGTTGCCACATTTATCCTTTCTCCTCTAGATAGTTATAATGTCCTACCACAGCTTTATTCATTTTTGACTCCATAGCCCCAAATGTCACCCCCTTTCCTTCGCCAACAACTGTATAAAACTCCCAAACAAACCAAATCTAGCCATTGATTATCAAAGAAATACCTAGTGACATGAGAGAGCCCTCTATGAGTTGAGAAGGCTAGTGCACAACTCTAAAGTAGGTTGAAATAGTTACCTATGTCATTTTTCTATTCAGTCAGACAAAATTTATAGAGTGCTAACATTCTGATGTCATTTCCGAGGATGTAAGTGAAAATTTTTCCCTAGGAAAGAATGACATGGTTGAGTTCTAAGGTCCCAGAGAAGCAGACACTTAGGCACACATTGGTTGTATTCCTTTTTTCATGACTCCACA
Source organism: Picea engelmannii (assembly GCA_009831015.1). NCBI lineage: Eukaryota > Viridiplantae > Streptophyta > Pinopsida > Pinales > Pinaceae > Picea > Picea engelmannii. The sequence continues at coordinate 393,653 of ML790502.1, forward strand.
CATAAAAAATGAGTTTGAAGGTCATTCCCCTAGTAGAAGAATCCATAAATTTAAATTTTCAATGGCGAGTCAACTCTAAATGCATAATCCAGCTTCCAAAACATTATTGGTGACTCCACTTAAGATTCAAATGTAATGCAAAGAATCCACTGGGAGATGAGATCCCTTGAAAGAGGTATGAAAAGGCATTATGGAAGAAAACAAGTACTTAAAATTGGATTTTTTTCAAAGCATTTTATTGTTTGTTATAAGTTGCCTCTGGTCCTTTCCTAAACAAGCTAGACAAATTTTTCTTCACCTACTGCATGCAAATAATGATCTTGATAATACTGAAATTGCATATCCTCCTCTTAAGATTATATAAATAACTCCTCAGTTTATTATTGACTTTGATCAAAATCTCCCACCTGAACCATATGATAACCATGACCAAGTTGATGAGCCTCATGAAACCAAGGCTAATATTTCACCTCATGTACTCGATCCAACACCCTCCAAGACCCTTAAAGTTACCTCACATCCTACATGATTTTCCTCCAAAGTAATATGAGTACCTATCTATGTTTGATGGGGAACCTGATGCCATATCCGTTGAAAAACACATCCAAGGGTTTCAGAATTTTATATATTTGTTTGAGATTGACCATGAGGATGTTTGTATGAGGGCCTTCTCTCAATCCTTGAAAGGGGACACCAAAGACTCGTTTAGACATTTGAAGATAGAGACAATTATCTCATGGGAGGAATTGAAGAATGTATTTTTAAAGTTTTGGGGAAGGGATAAATATTTGGATATACAACTTACAGAGTTCTATGCCTTAAAACGACATAGCAATGAAGTTATTTCTATATTCAGCAGAAGGTTTTCCAACATTTATTACAAATTGCTCGAAGAAATTCAATCCACTGAAGCTGATACCATGCTCCATTATACAACAACTCTTCATCCATATTTGTCTTTCTTCCTGATGGAAAGAATACCTAAGTCCTTAAATAAAATGTTTAATGATTCTCAGGAGATTCAACACAATATCCAAGCATGTTAACAGATTCGAAATGAGGGGTCGAATGCTCAAGAACATGAAAGTGAATATGAACATAAAACAAATGATTGGAATCTTGAGCATGTAAATGTGTTGAACTTGCACAGAATAGATCTAGATAAACAATAATAGACACATTTGCAAAGAGAATTGAAAAGGAAGAAGAAGGAGAGAAAGAATGGAAGAATTCTCATTAACCATTGTGAATAATGAATAATTTACACATGATATACTCTGTATAACTCAATGATTTCGACTTGAGGTGAACCAAGTTTCCATAGTGGTGGTCTAGAGTGATCTAGACACAGACCAGTAGTTACAGGAGTGAATTTCCACCTATTCTAGTCTCTCAGGCAGTTACAGGAGTGAACTGCCACCTAGTTGAGTTAACTAGTCAACTAGTCTTTAGTTAACTGAATGAACAAAGAGTAGTGAGGAGTTAAGTCAAGGAATCAATGCTAATGCTCCACTCTGGTTATGATACCAAGGCAATGTCGAATTATCATGGTGATGATCCCAATGCAACATCTAAACTCAACTCAACTAGTCAAACTAAAGTGTCAACTAAAAGAGAATATTTTCCAGGTGGAATATTCTCCCCTAAAATATAGGAGATTGGATAATGACTAATTATGACTAATAAACAAATAAAAACCTTAGGAAAAAGAAATCCTAGGTGTGTGTGAAGTAAATCCAACACCCCCTCTGAACATCACTATGGTGAAAATAAAGATTGGGTCATGGCAACGAGGCCATGTTAGGTAGCCAAGTACAAAAGATACACTGAAAATAAAGTGAGAAAAGAGGGAAAACCTCATGAGAAAAAACCCCCCTCAAGGTACAATGTATGTAAAAAAAAGGAATAACTACAGTTGTTAGGCAACTATGTCCTTCACTCCAAGATGACTTCGTAGAGAATGGAATTTCTACTCAGTGAAGGTCTTGGTGAAGATGTTTGTCGTCTATTCTACTGAAGGACATAAATGTAAGTCGATGATCCCCTTGTGTACTAAGTCTTGGATGTAGTGCATGTGGATCTCGATTTGCTTCGTCCAGTGCCTCTAAACTGGATCTCTGTAGAACTTCAGAGTGTTTTGGTTGTCACACCAGATGATGATCGATCGATGAAACTAATTGCCTAACTTAGTGAGAAAAGTTTGTAGCCACATAGCCTGAATGGTTATGTTAACTACCCCTCTGTACTCTGCCTCAGCTGAAGATAGAGCAATGTCAACTTGCTTCTTTCTCAACCAACAGATAGGCCTGGAACCAAGATTGAGTGAGTAACCAGATGTGGACTTGCGATCCATGCTATCGCCAGCCTACTCGTAATCATTAAACCCAATGAGATCTAATGTAGAGTCTGCTGCATAATGAATCCCAAAGGTGATGGTTCCCTGTACGTATCGAAGGATATGCTTTGCAGCTTTCTAATGTAACTCATGCGACTCTTGCATGAACCTGGAAAATGCACCAACTACATATTAGAGGTATGTTCTGGAGTGTGTGAGATACAAAAATCTCCCCACTAGTTGTCTATACAGTGTATTGTCAACCAATGGAGTCTCCCCACCATCCTCATGTTTGACTCCTGATAGGAAATGTGTCGGAGCAGACTTGTAGTCTGTCATGTGAAATCTCTCAAGGAGATATTGTGCATACCAAGCTTGAGACAGTTTGATGCCTGATGCATCTTGACTGATCTCAAGTCTAAGGAATAACTGTAGCGGACCCATGTCCATGATCAAAAACCTGTCATGAAGAATCCTCTTGACTGCAGAAATCGATGAAATCGAGCAGTTAGTGATCAACAAATCCTCGACATACAGAAATAAAAGTAGAAGTGAATTAGTCGTCCTGAGCATGTATACATTCAGGTCTGATTTACAATGTAAAAAGTTATATGACAATAGGTAGGAGTCCATCTTGGCATACCATAGCCTAGGAGCCTGCTTGAGGCCATAAAGTGACTTCTTCAGTCGACATACGAAAGATGAGTCCTTCATAAATCCCTCGGGCTGCTCCATGTATATCTCCTCAAAGAGATCACCATGAAGACATGCATTATTCATGTCCATATGATGGACTTCCCATACCTTGGCTACCATAATGGAAAGTGTCAATCTTATGGAATCCATCTTTGCTATTGGAGCGAAGGTCTCATCATAGTCAATACCATGAATCTGCTAAAAGCCTTTGGCGACAAGCCTAGCTTTGTATCTATTGATCTGTCCATTCGCTATGCTCTTGGTCCTGTAGACCCATATGCATCTAACAAGTTCCCTCCAATAAGGAAGGGGAACTAGATCCCAAGTCTGGTTCTCGAGGAGGGATTTGTACTCCTCCTGCATGGCGGATTCCCAAAAGGTATTTCCAGCAGCCTCGCCATAAGAGTGTGGATCTGAAGACTAAACCAAGAAAATATGTCTGGAAGGTAATGTTTCAGTGGAAGTGAGTGCAATAGGAGGCTCCTCAAAATTAGATCGAGTCCTTGTAGTATCGGCTAGATCACCTACGAGATCCCCTGCATCCTGAAGAGTAGTCTATACCCACTTGGGCCGCTGCTCTGGATTTACAACTGCATTTGGATGCTCTAAATGTATCGAATCTGAATATGAATCTGAATCATATAAGTCCTCTGAATTAGAACTCTCATCTAAATAATATTTGGCATGTGCATGCTCATCATCTCAGACAGGTCGAAGAATGAAGGTGTCTACATGTAGTTACTGAGGCACATGCGAGACACTTTCCTCAAATTGGACACTACACTCAATGATGAGTTAGTCTGAGGAAATATCAATAAGATGATATCCCTTCACACCATCAAGGTATCCAAAAAAAATGCACTCAGTGCTCTATGGATCAAGTGCCTTCCTCTTTTCAGATGGAATCTGGCCCCATGCACATGAACAAAAAATGCAAAATTGGGCCACTTCCGGTTTGAGGTCACTCTAGGCCTCATAGGGGGTTTTATCCTTGATAGATCTATGGGGAGATCTATTTTGGATGTATTTTGCATAGTTAAGTGCTTCGGCCCATATTCTCTATGGTAGTGACTTTTCTTGCAACATGCAAGATGCCATCTCCTTTAGAGATTTGTTTTTCTACTTAGCAGCTCTGTTTTGCTTCAGAGTGTGGGGAACTATATGCTGCAACTGAATTACTACCTCATGGAAAAGATTAAGGATATCATGATTTACATACTCTCCCCCATTATCATTTCGGATGAATTTGATCTTCTTTTCGGACTGTGTCTCAACCAAAGCTTTGAAATCTCCGAGGTGTTGAAAGACCTCATATTTTTTCCTGAGAAAGTAGATCCCAGTAAAACGTGAGAAATCATCAACAAAACTGAGAACAAACCTCGCTTTGCTGATGGATGGATGTGGAAAAGGACCCATGAGGTGACTGTGGATCAGATCTAAAGGTGCAGAAGGTCGTTGAGACTTTCCTTTTTCGAATTTCTCTTGAGGGTGTTTTCCAAGAACACATCCCTCATACACTCCCATGGAGAAATGGATTTCTGGTAGACGATCAACTAATTTGTGCTTTCTAATATGATGCATGAATCTGAAGTTAAAATGTACAAACCTTTCCTGCCATATCCTACTACTTTCATCAGCATGAGTAATCAGTAAAGCCGAATCAGGTTCAATGAATTCAGAAAATGTATACAATCTAGACTGATGATTTACCTCACCGGTTGCAACCATGGAGTTGGTTTGCATGTCGTATATTTCCATGAAATTTGGTGTTAATATGAATTTCTTTCTGGTGCTAGAATTCGGCATCTGATATATGGAGAGAAGGTTGACAGAATGCTTGGGAACATGCATCACATTCTCGAAGCTTTCGTTGGTGAGTTCAATCCTTCCTTTGTCAGTGACTTCGACAGGAGAGTTGCCCCCCATCAGAATAGGATGACCTTTTCATGCATCCAAATAAGAATATACTACTTCTGAGGAAACCATGTGATGTGATGCTCCTGAATATACGATCCAAGCATCGAGAGAGGAGTTGATGGCAATAACGGCATGGCTAGAATTGCCTTTCTTGGAATTCAGATCTTCTGGCTTCTTATTCTTTTCAGCCTCGGGGATGTGATCTCCAAGGTTGTTTTGCTGAAGTATTTGAGACATCAGATCTATTTGTTTTTTCATGCATGCGGATTCTGAATGGAATCCTTTGTGACAGTAAGTGCATTTCTCTCCTTTTCTTCCCTTTTATCCTTTGGATCTGGAGGTATTGGTGAAGGATTTTTTCTACCCTTCCTTCTTCATATGTGAATGATATTTCCACTTATATTTATCTTTAGATTTATGATATTTCTGGCTTACATCATGCATAGTGAGTGCATGCACCCTTGGGCCTTTGATTGCACCCATGTTGATGAGATTGGTTTGCTCTTGTGTTGGATTCGATAAAGTCCTGAAGAGAAGGCATATTCTAGGTCGCTCCAGAGGAAAATATGACAGTATAGAATGTGGATGAATACAGATAATTAAGGTCCAAGCTTTGATAGAATGGTGAGAACCATTTGTTTCTCCTCCGTCGATTTATCAACCCCGCAAACTTTGAGTTGTGACAGTAAATCCTTGAATTTTGTAAAGAAATCTTGGATATTGTCAAAGATTTTTGGATCCAATGTGAGAAAATCCACCTCCAACATGTGTCCCCTTATCTCATCCTATTTTCCAAAGAGCCCTTCCAAGATTTTCTGGGCTTCATTGGGAGTCTTACAACAAGATAAATGAAAAAGGAGATCAGGAGAAATAAGACTGCAAATTGTTCTGAGTGCCTCATCCATGCTATTTAAGTACTTGTATTTTTCTATGGCTAATGTCAGTTATGTATATGTATTCATGGTTAACCTATACAACCCTATGGATCAGAGATGAATGGTTGTTTTCTCCTTCCATGCAAAATAGTTGTAAGGTGTAAGAATGAATTCTTTTTGGAATTCCATCTTTCCGATGTCTTCAATCTTTTGTACCTGCAAAAAATTTTGGTGTATCTTTTTCTTAGCAGTTCACCAACTCTGATACCATGTAAATGTGTTGAAACTGCAAAAAATAGATCTATCTAAAAAATAATACACACATTTGCAGAGATAATTGAAAAGGAAGAAGAAGGAGAGAAAGAATAGAAGAGTTCTCATTAACCGTTGTTATTAATGAATAATTTACACATGATATACTCTGTATAACTCAATGATTTCGAATTGAGGTGAACCAAATTGCCATAGTGGTGGTCTAGAGTGATATGGACACAAACCAATAGTTACAGGAGTGAATTTCCACCTATTCTAGTCTCTTAGGCAGTTACGAGAGTGAACTGCCACCTAGTTGAGTTAACTAGTTAACTAGTCTTTAGTTAACTGACTGAACAAAGAGTAGTGAGGAGTTAACTCAGGGAATCAAGGATAATGTGCCACTCTGTTGATGATACCATGGCAAGGTCTAATTAGCATGGTGATGATCCCAATCTTGCATGGTGATGATCCCAATGCAACATCTAAACTCAACTCAACTACTCAAACTAAAGTGTTAACTGAAAGAGAATATTCTCCAGGTGGAATATTCTCCCATAAAATATAGGAGAATGGATAATGACTAATTATGACTAATAAACAAATAAAAAACTTAGGAAAAAGAAATCCTAGGTGTGTGTGAAGTAACTCCAACAGAGCATAGAGTTGATAATATCATATGCCCTCCTAAAGTTTTTAATACCAATGATCTTGCAAAAATTTATTTTCCACTTGTTGAAGGAGGAGGTCGCTATCCATCCCATGATACGCAGGGGGGTGATTGTTTTATGTATTCATTTGTAGACGGTAAAAAAAAAAAGAGTTTTCAAATCAGTTTGTTGAAGAGCAGGTTGATGTTCCAAGTTTTTCCTTGTTAGATGACATTGCAAATGTTGTTGATTTTCCTATATATGATGAATATGATGATTTTGATGTTGACTTCCTAGAACAACTATCTGTATGTTTGTTGGTCCTTGAACAAGTATTGGAGATCCTTGGTAAATTTTGACCTATTTTGGGACTTCAACAGGCTGTCGAAGGTAGAGCGCAAGTAGAAGTAGAGATCCGAGATCTCAACCCCTTTTTGGGGATTTTTGGGTTTTGGGCTTATGTAATGGGTATGGGGATGTCGGCCCATGGGTTTACCCATGTTTAGGAACTTTTGTAACGTATAAATATAAAGCTATGCGATGTAAGTAGGTGTTGCGATGCTAAGTGCAAGTGATAGTTGTACATGCTTTGTGCATACTATGTGAGACTTGCAAGGCTAAGTGCAAGTGACTATAAGAGATTGTGTAAAGGCTTTGTGTTGTAACCTAGCTCAGGAAGGGAGGATCTGGTGAAGTGCACACATATCTCTTGTCCTATCTGGAGTGGGACCTTGTGGCTCTGTGCATGTAGATGATTAACAAAAGATAATAAAGAAGATAAAGAGTTGGTGCGCGTAGGCCTAGGTTGGGGGTGAACCATGTATATTGATGCAGGAGCATCTCTCCACACCAGCCAACCAGCCCACATCAGCACACACATTCAATGAGGATAAGAGGCGCCAACCCTCTCACATTTTAAAATTTTAATGTAAATGTAATTAAATGCATGTAAGGCCATTGAGCCATGAAGCCGCGCCTTTTTACAGGCATAGTTGTAGGTAGCTTTAATGATTGTAAGGCTGCAATCTAGCTCTGATTTGGACTAGACAACCATTTATTGGTAATTCAATGTAGATTGAATAGGTTGGTGAGGATGGAGGGAAGAGGTTGAAGAGCCCCCTTAGGTAAAATATCTTGGATCTCATTTTTTGAGTAGGTTGGTAGACAGAGAAGGAGCCGAGACACTGTCAAAAGTCTGAGCTCAGGAACACCTTGTAAAGGAGGCATTTGATTAATACAAACCAGAGTAGTTTTCCTCCATATTGTCTGTGTTGTGTGAATGTCTTTAGGTGTGTTCATCATATGCTATGAATGTATGCTATAGATGTGCGTTTGTAGGGACAGATAGATTCTTCTATATGTGATGTTCGATTTCAGGGTTGGAGATCTTTGAGGCTTCATGCCAAGAGGGTGTGATAGAACACTGTGGTTTCTGATATCCAGTGCTTAGATAGCACTTCCAGTTCTGCAAAATTTGGACAAGGACATGCTAAGAAGGGCACACCATCCAGAGTCATTAACTCAGGAGAAGACCTCAAGGTTGATGAACAACTTGGAGGAAAGACTGTGTAAGGAAGACACAATGATAGATAGGATCACTGTGGGATTATGTAAGAGCTCTGCCAGGTGGGCATTGAGTAAATGCACAAGTTGCATTGAGGAGAAACTATGCCAAGAGGGAATTGATTCAGTGTGCAGACAGAGCATAGAAGGAAAGAACTCTTTTGAGTTCTGGAATAGAAGAAGAGTCCAAGGAAGGATCTTCACAGGGTTGTTGAACACCCTGCAGACTTAGCAAGAAGTTGCTTGAGCAAAGGATTTCCAGGAGGGAATTAGATTCTCCATTTGAGAGAGAAGGAAAAATGGTTAATCCCTTAGATATCGAAGTTACAAGAAAATCTCAGAAGAGATAGCACCGAGTTAGCGTGTAGAGATTCTGCAAGGTGTGCAGGAGTCATGGAAACCTTTTAAGGTTTTAGAGAAGGCCAATATTAGGAGGGAGAGTGATTTTACACATAGAGGCCACAAGAGTTTGTAGAGGATGAAAGGGAGAACTCTTTGGAGAATTTAGAGCCCTAAAATCTCAGGAGGGACAACATCTTTGAGTGTGTAGGTGATACCAAGGGTCGCAGATCTCATAGAAAAGAAGCAAAGGTCAAGGCCTTTAGCATTTTGGAATTTTTCCTAGTTCCAGAAGAAAGCGCATGCTCAAAAGGAGAGCACAACTACCATCAGATCAGGCCAAAGGGAAGATCTGGACCGCTGAAGTTTCCACCTCCAGGGAGCAGCAGGAGAGAATACAAAGCATGAGAGATCATGAGCCATCAGATCTCACACATATCGCTAACAACTGTCGGATCTGGAAGAAGGTGCATGTGAGTTAATCCCACCTACGAGCAGAGCAGAGGAATTCGAGAAAGTCCTAATATGGTAGGAATATCGAGATTTCGGATTTTGGGAGTTTAGGATTTCTGAGGTCCTGATGAAGAAAGATCGGGGCACTTCATAGTGAAAGTCCAGAAACAGCAAGATAAATCTGAGTCGTCCATCTAGAAGGAGGAAACGTGTCGTGAGATCTCCATTTCAGGGATTCGGACATCGAAAAGCATAGAAGGGATTCTTTAGACTTCGCGAGTGGCGAAGTTCCGAAATGATCTAGACCATCCATTCGTGGGAGGACACATGACAAAGATCAGGGACTCCATTTGGATTTCGGATACCGGGGATTCGAAGGACCAAAGGATACGTGTCATAGTGGTCACGAATTTCCGATATGTGAATTCCCGAATGTAGGAGAAGTAGTATTTTCGGGGGCATTTCACCATACTGGATATCGGGATTTCAGGAATCTTGAGGATGAGAGATCCAGGCTCTTAGGGAGGAAAATCTTGAAAATATCAGGGTCATTGATCTGGGAGTGCATCACAGCCATTGGTCTTGGCCATGAGAAAAAATGGTTGTATCCTCACTTCGGCATTTCGGATACCGGAAGTGCGAGAGAGCAGGGGCAGAGAAGACCATGCATCGGTAGAGCCTAAAACGTGAAAGTCCAAAAGAGTTTGGTGGAATCCAGCATTTTGGCATATCAGAGTTCAGAACTTTGGGAGTTCTCAGGACAAGGCAATCGAGCATTTCAGTACTGGAAAACTCAAAAGCATGAAACGTGAAGAGCCAGCGAAAGGAAAAATCCCTGGAGGACAAAAGTCGGGGAGAGATAATTTAGGGATACTAGGATTCGGTATTTTGGGGATCCTATGGACACGAGATCCAAGCACTTCAGCTTCGGAGAACCCAAAAATGTGAAAGAAGGAGGAAGTTCAGGCACAGGCATTTTGGCATTTCACATATCGACTTTTCTATGGTCTAGAAGACAGGAGGTCGGGCGCTTTGCGTCAAGAAACCCCAAAAGGGACCGCAATCATCTGAGGGGTGGTTATATGGATGTGAGGGTGTAGCCCAGGGAGATAACCACGACTAAATCCTATTTCGACAAATTGACATTTCAGTTACTGGGAGATCGAGGAGTCAAGGACTCTCGACATCAGAACCCAAAGTGTCTCGAAACCTGAATCTGCAGCTGAGGAGGAAAAGGAAACGGTCATATTCAGAGACCATGGGGAAGCAAAAGGACATGTGGATCAAGAAATGTTGAGGGTCCGATAGGGACTCAAAGAAGCCGCTTTAGCTCAAAGGAGAGTTGAACGGTCTTGTGCATGAATCTCGACCTATGGGTTGGGGGGTCTATGTCATGTGGTATCAGATCTTGACTCTGTTTGTACATTTCAAGTAGAGGAAGTGAGGAAAAGAAGACAGGGTGAGGGAAGCTTTGTGATGATTGTCTGCAGGTAGGAAAAAATCAAGAAGACAGTCAAGAGGACTGTAGGAGATGCTGAAAACACTCAGGGTTGTTGAGTGACAACATATTTTCCAGGAGGGCAGATAGAAGACAGTGAGATGGCTACTGAAGGCCATAAGTGTGGTAGAAAGAAGAACCACCAGTAGTAGGAGAATGTTGCAAGGGAAAAATAACATGCTGAGGTCAGAGAGAGGATGGAAGAGCTTGCACTGCAGGTGCAGCAGAATGCTAAGTCGAGATGGGTATATGAATGGACCATGAGGATGAAACCAAAATGGCCAGTCAGGGCATTAATGGCCAAAGGACAGTAGAGGTTGTCGAGAAGATGGTTGAGGCATGCTGAAAACCTTGACAGACCAAAGAAGATGGTTCAGGTGTGTGAACCAGAAGCTGGGAGAAACCTCAGTAGTGAGGATGACATGGGATCAGCTGAAGATCTCAAGGACTGCCAAGAGGGCAATGAGATGAGATCACTGCAGGATCTCATGGACTGTCAAGAGGACAGTGGAGGAATTTCATATTTCCGGGAGGGCAATAAGAATAGATCACTGCGGTATCTCATAGACTGCCAGGAGGGTAGCAGGAAAATCCCAATTTGCCAGGTGGACATGGGAACTCAGATGATGCTATGTGAAAGTCTCATGAACTTGGAGGTGAGTTCATATCAACAAGGAATGATGGTAAGTGAAGATTCATGTGGTTTTACAGGCCATGTGAATGAAGATGATGACAAGTTAAAAACTTGCACCATCCAGAGGGAGGATTAGAGGAATCTTCTGATGATTGGGGCAATTGGAATATTCCTGCCACTTAGCCCAGAGGAGGCCAAAGTCTGTGTTGTCGATGAAGCAACAACAGCAAGAGAAAGACAACTAGCTATGACTATAAAAGAAGAATTGGAGCAGATATTTGAGGCTGCCCAAGTAGAAGAAAATGAGCGTTCCAAGGAATGGCTCAATATTTTGAGCCAGGAAGATGAAAAGACTGCAGCATTAAAGCTTGCAGAAGAAGAAGAAGAAGAGGTAGACAACATAAGCTTTGTTGATATGTGTGAAGAGATTGAAGCCATGGAGAGAAGGGTGATAGTGCAGGGCATGCACATCCAACAAGTTAAGTTGGAAGTAGATGAAGGGAAATTCCAAGCTGAGGAGCAACTGGAAGAAGTTGGACACATACTAGCAAGAGGAATGGTAGAAGAACTGTCAGAGATGATGGATGAACAATAGTTCAGTAAGGAGACTGCAGAGATGAAATCTACAACAAGGTGAAAATTTGAGGCCACAGAGGATGAAGAAGATGACATGGGTGATCGTGATGATCTACCCATCTGCAGAAAGAAAATGCAGCTGAGGAGACTGCATGGACAGAACTAGCCATTGCAGCAGCTGGATGAGATGATAGAAGACATCAAGAGGCTAATGTTGAGATCAGTAGAGACTTCCAGCAAGGAAAGGTTGAGCAGAAGGAAAGCAGCAGTAGTAGCAGCAACAACAATAAGAAAGTAGAGAAAATGAACAACTCCCAAGAATTGTTTGGGATCCATGAGGATTTCAATAGCTGAGATGGGAAGCTCATGAATTTTACAGATGAGGAGTATGATGCAGGAGCATCTCTCCATGCCAGCCACGCACTAGCCAGCCAGCCCACATCAATGCATGCATTCAATGAGGAGAAGAGGCGCCATCCCTCTTACATTTTAAAATTTGAATGTAAATGTAATTAAATGCATGTAAGGCCATTGAGCCATGAAGTTGCACATTTGCATAGGCATAGCTATAGGTAGCTTTAATGATTGTAAGACTACAATCTAGCTCTAATTTGGACTAGACAGCCATTTATTGGTAAGTTAATGAAGATTGAATAGGTCGGTGAGGATGGAGGGAAGAGCTCGAAGAGCCCCCTCAGGTAAAAGATCTCAGATCTCATTTTTTTAGTAGGTTGGTAGATAGATAAGGAATCGAGACACTATCAAAAGTCCGAGCTCAGGAACACGTTGTAAAGGAGGCATTTGATTAATACAAACATGAGTAGTTTTCTTGCATATTGTTTGCATTGTGTGAATGTCTTTATGTGTGTTCATCATATGCTGTGAATGTATGCTATAGATGTGTGTTTGCAGGGACAGACAGATTCTTCTATCTTTGAGGTTTGATTTCAGGGTTGGATATCTTTGAGGCTTCATGCAAAGGGGGTGTGACAGAAAACTACAGGTTTTGATTGCCAGTGCTTAGATAACACTTCCAGTTCTGCAGAATTTGGACAAGGACGTGCTAAGAACGACACACCATCTGGAGTCATTAACTCAGGAGAAGACCTCAAGGTTGTTGAACACCTTGGAGGCAAGACTATGTAAGGAAGACATAGTGAAAGACAGGATCACTGCGGGATTGTGTAAGAGCTCTGCCAGGCGGGCATTGGGTAAATGCACAGGTTTCATTGAGGATAAACTATGCCAAGAGGGCATTGAGTCAGTGTGTACACAGAGCACAGAAGGAAAGAACTCTTTTGAGTTCTGGAATAGAAGAAGAGTCCAAGGAAGGATCTTCATAGGGTTGTTGAACACCTTGCAGACTTAGCAAGAAGTTTCTTGAGAAAAGGATTTCCAGGAGGGCATCAGATTCTCCATTTGAGGGAGAAGGAAAAAGGGTTAATCCCTTAGATATCGAAGCTACAGGAAAATATTAGAAGAGATAGCACAAAGTTAGCATGCAGAGATTCTAAAAGGTGTGCAGGAGTCGTGGAAACCTTTTAAGGTTTCAGAGAAGGCCAAGATTAGGAGGGAGAGTGATTTTATGCACATAGGCCACAAGAGGTTGCAGAGGCTGAAAGGGAGAACTCTTTGGAGATTTTAGAGCCTCGAAATCTCAAGAGGGACAACGTCTTCGAGTGCACAGGAGAGACCAAGGGTCGCAGAGCTTACAGAAAAGAAGCAAAGGTCGAGGCCTTTATCATTTGGGAATTCTTCCAAGTTCAGGAAGAAAGCGCATTCTCAAAAGGAGAGCACAATTGTTGTCATATCAGGATGAAGGGAAGATCTGGATCACTGAAGTTTCCATGTCCAAGGAGCAACGGGAGAGTGTACAAAGTAGGAGAGATCATGAGCCGCCAGATCTCACATAGATCATCGATAGCCATCGGATCTAGAAGAAGGTGCATGTGAGTTAAGCCCACCTATGAGTAGAGTAGAGAAATCCAGGAAAGTACTGACAGGGCAAGACTATCAGGATTTTGGATTTTAGGAGTTTGAGATTTCAGAGGTCCTGATGACGAGAGATCGGGGCACTTCATAGTGAAAGTCCCAAAACAACAAGAGAAATCTGAGTTGTCCATCTGGAAGGAGGACACATGTCACGAGATCTCCATTTCGAGGATTCAGACATCGGAAAGCATAGAAAGGAGTCTTTCAACTTCGCGAGTGGAAAAGTTATGAAACGATCTAGACCATCCATTCGTGGGAAGACACGTGGCGAAGATCGGGGAGTCCACTAGGATTTTGGATACCAGGGATTCAAAGGACCAAAGGAGAAGTGTCGTAGGGGTCATGAAGTTTTGAAATGCGAATTCCCGAAAGCAAGAGAAGGAGTATTGCTGAGAGCATTTCGGCATACCGGATATCGGGATTTCTGGAATCCTGAGGACGAGAGATCCAGGCTCTTAGGAAGGAAAATCCCAAAAATATTAGGGTCATTAATTTGGGAGTGGATCACAGTCATTGATCTCGGCCAGGAGAAAAAAGGGTTGTATCGTCACTTCGACATTTCAGATATCAGAAGTGCGAGAGAGCAGGGGCAGAGGAGACCTTGCATCGGGAAAGACAAAAACGTGAAAGTCCGAAAGCATTTGGAGGAAGCCATCATTTCGGCATATTGGAGTTTGGAACTTTGAGAGTTCTGAGGACAAGGTGATCGAGCATTTCGGTGTTGGAAAACCCGAAAGTGCGAAACACGAAGAGCCAGGGAAAGGAAAAATCCTTGGAGGAGAAAAGCCAGGGAGAGATAATTTCGGGATAGCGGGGTTCGGTATTTTGGGGATCCTACGGACAAGAGATCCAAGAACTTTGGCTTCGGAGAACCTGAAAACACAAAAGGAGGAAGCCGAGGCACAAGCATTTCGGCATTTCGCATATTGGCTTTTCGAGGGTCTAGAAGACAGGAGGCCAAGCGCTTTGCGTCAAGAAAGCCCAAAAGGGACTGTAGTCATGTGAGGGGTGGTTATATGGATTGAGGGTGTAGCCCAGGGATCTAACCATGACTAAAGCCTATTTTGGAAAATCAGCATTTCAGTGACTGGGAGATTGAGGAGTCAAGGACTCTAGACATCAGAACACAAAGAGTCCCGAAACCCAAATCTGTAGCTGAGGAGGAAAAGGAAGTGGTCATATTCAAAGACCGTGGAGAAGTAGAAGGACCTGTGGATCAAAATTTGAGGTTCCAATAGGGATTTGAAAGAGCTGCTTCAGCTTAGTGGATATTTGTGAACGATCCTTAGACCAGGAGGTCACATAGAACCTCCTGAGGCACGAGGGCACTGCGCCATATATCCTATGTTGTGTTTTCTTTGTGCATTATGGTTGTTTTATGGTTCATATGATTAATTCTTAGTACAATGATGTATGTTTAGATGAATAGGATATCTTATCTCCTAATGATGTGAATGAGATGCTAGATATGATCTATGTTGATGTGCTTAGTGCTTGAATGTGTTGAATCTTGTTGAATACTATGGTGCGTTGTAATTAGGGTTTATCTACGCTGTAGACAAAATGGATGACAACTGCTAAGTTCTTTGTTAGAGTATTGTAATCACATATCTGTGTCCCAGCTAAGGTTGCAGACACTGGAGTCCATCAACAACCCCTGCCTCTACCTTGGGTGAGACTTCATTTGCTTCGTAGGTGTTGCCAAAAGGGTCCGTAGATAAGGTTTTGTTGGTGCGTTGTTGAAGTGTTGAACCCTCGATCTGCCCTTGTGCCAACAAATGGTTCTGTTGTCTGCCCGTGACATTGTGATTTCTAAGGACTAAGGAAAATAAATAAATCTTTGTGCATAGATATGTTACTTTAGTGTGCATTATTCTACTTGACTGCGAAGCTCTGTGCTAAGAAAGGAGGCAAATCTGAAGAAAAGTGGTAAGATCAGTGATTTTTTTTTATTAAAGAGGTAAGATATGAAAGATTTGTTCTTTGATAAAGGTAAGATAAGTGGAAATTTTTGTTTCGATGGTATGGATGTAGGTATGTTTGATAAATATTGTCCTAGTCTGAAAAATAGGGCATAGTTAGAAGAAAGAAGATTCAATATGAATAGATCTCATAGAAATAATGAAAGATATGTTATTCCTATCCATAGAAAGAATGTTTGGACTAACAAATGGATGCAGGATCCTAGGAAGAATTTTTTGTAGGTTAGCTACCATGATCCTAGTGTGCAGTACAATAAAGGATGGGGATCATTTAATAGGAAGAGAGGATTAACCCTTTGTTATAGTTGCAGAAGGCCATAACATATTGCTAAGGATTTCCCTGATAGAAGACCTAGTTGTCTTTGTTCTAAATCTATGGACCATGACATTCTTTATTTCCCTAGAATGATTGCTAAGATTGAAAGAATGAATATGAGACAAGAAAACCCTGAGAAAGGCGAAGAAACTGAGACCATGGCAGAACACCAGAAAAAATCAGAGATTGTATTACTACAAATGAAAGAAACCCTGAATGATCATACAGACATCAATCTATCCGAGATCTTAAAAGACAGATAATGCATAGATTCAATAATAGGATACTTTGACATAGAATGTGTTCTGGACGAGGAAACACAGTTAAATTCCATGACAAAAAGGAATTGGGAAATTTTAGGAAAGTATGCTATGATTCCTTCACTGGGAGGAATAGTATTATTTAGAGGAAAGTTGATAACCCTATGTGGAATACTTACCTAGACATCTATGAGTTGTCATGGCACTTTGACAAAAGGAAAATTTAAGGTTGTTAAATTTATTGAGAACATCGCCCCATTTTCTATGTTACTAGGAAAAAAATGGATTGAGAAAGATTAGATCTGAAGAAGACAAGAAGAGGACGCTCTAGAACAGAAAAATAAAGAACTAAGAGACTTCATGGCTAAGAGAATAGCACACTTACTAGAATACTAAGAAAACCAGTCGAAGCTACTGAGGACCAGAAATCTGGATGTCGAAGTTAAAAGAACACAAGCAGACCTGGAACACTTGTTTGTAAAAGAGAGTAGAGTGCCTACCCTAGACAAAGAAGAAGTATTGGCCTTGAACCCTATGAAATACCATCAACAATGTGAAGTTACTATGCCAAGAGGAGATAAGAATCAAAATGGGTAGAGGAACCCAGTAACGTAGATCATAGGGAAGAAGGCTAGAAATCTGAACACGAAGAAGGCAAAGTTGGAGAAGTTAAAGGAAGGTCCAGAGAAGACTTCATAGAAGGAAGTTCTCAAGAATTCAAACTACATTGGAATATCATAGAAAATCAGATTGGCACTTCGCCATGGCAGAGTGATATGACTGTTGGAGGCATTATAGTCGTTAGATTGATGTTCTCGAACAGTTAGAACAAAAGTTATGATCAAAAATCTCACCATGAGATCGTTGGGACCACGCCGTAACGGACATAACTTCATTGATGAAGGATTCTTGTTCATTGCAAGGATCCGTTACATTGTTGTTGAATTATCCTATTGAATATTGTGTCGAGAACACTTTTGCGAATTGTATTTGAGCCAACAAGAGGACTCATTGTTACTATGTTCTGCTTATTGAGACCTTTCCATCCCTACTATTGCATTGAGAATTTTTTCACCAGCTTGAGATATTTGATATTGAGCGTGCATGTCGGACAAGCTCAGCACTGTGAAAAGATCATTGGAGAAAATTTTAATTGATCTAATGGCAGATATAGTGATGTTCACAAGAGTTTAAGCTTCATCCACGTGAGGAGTGCAAGCCTCCACATCGATTGCTCGTGGATCCGAACCATCCCGAGTTGTAGATGAGAAAAGAAAAAATCATCGAGATGACTTGGAAAATGGTCAGTTAATCCCTTCCATCCTGCCCAACTAAATCCTACCTCTGGTCGATGTGGTGAATCATGACAGTGTCCCCAGGGACTTCTACTACACCTTGGTCACTGCGTACCTCCCAAAGGGGATACACACTGCGAAGCCTCAACTGAATAAGATCATGACGCTAAACATCAACAACTTTAACCTAGGGGATCACAAGAACTTCAGAATGCTCGCTCCTCACAGGTATTTGAATAGTACGAAGGGGAAGAAGTCGAGGATAATCCCCCAACCATGTACTATGGATCTCGCACAGTCCACCATCTTGAATGTAATGAAAATACTCCATTTTGGAAGGCACCACGAGGTTAACGTGTGCATTAATATCCTGTTGTCGAGCTTCCATGGTGGTTATTTATGGCTAGATAGACACATCACCATCCATCTAGTGCTGATCCATAGGATCACTAGATTGAGCATGCATGGACCATACACGCAAGACTTCTACCCAGGGAAGGTTGCAGACCGCTCCATGGCGTAGAAGATTAAAGATAAATACGGTGATGTGGACAAGGGGAAGTGAGGCTATAAGGTATCGTCCATCTAGAATGGTGCACTACGCCTTGCTTGCCAATTGATTGCTAGTAATCTAGTCTGGAAGAACAAAGCCATGTAGGTCACTAGGTTTGTTGTTGACCTTGCAGGGAAATGTGTGGAGGGGATATCGATGAACTAGGAAAAGTACTTAGTGAACCAGTTATACCAAGACTGTAGCGAAGCCTAGGATCAGGGCTATGAGTTCCATTTTAGTTGGTTGTTGATCCTCATCATGTTCATATCTTGGGAGATGTCGAAAGGTGTGACCTTCCCTAAACTAGAACCATCCAAACCCTTAGCCATGAAGTTCACTTTGCTATGGTATTCAAGAGATATGGGAAAAAAATGGCAATCAAACATGGTGTTCCACACCTACTACCTGCAGTTAAAGATCGTTATTCAGGTTGTCCCTTGTATAACATCAAACACCCTACACAGGTTTAGGCAATTTGTGAAGTTCCATGTAGATAGACATTTTATCTACATCATTGCATGCAGAGACTAACACAAATAAGTACTATAGAGTTATTACAAAATCATAGAAGAGGAATTAGAAGAAATAACTAAGGAGTGGCATGTAGAGTTCCTTATACCTATTGACCTCGCCAAACTATCTAATCCTAAACTAATTGGAAGCCCAGTGATCACTCGTGAAGGGAATGATACACCTAGAACTAGCAGAAGGAAGAAGACAAAATAAGTCCAGCAACTGAACAGTACATTAGAAGAAACTACTTTAGAATCACCTGGAGGAGATGATGATGAAGTAGATAAAGAAGAGAATAATGGAAAAGAAGATCAGTAGAAGCAAGACGAAGTAACACCACCACAGAATCCCCCTGAAGACACAGATCCATCTCACAAAAGAAAGGTTTCTCCCAGAAAACCACATCATAGAAGAAGTCAAAATATAGTAAGACCAAGCTACAGACTGTGCTCACGCTCGATGACTTGGACTTCATCATCGCAGTTGTATCGGATGCCTCAGAATATATTTTGCAAAGAAATTAAGCTAAGAAAGAGACCATGTATGAAAAAATTGAAGCAGAATTGCGAGGGTTACAACAGGCCCTTCACTCTAGTCATGCAGTTTCCACTGTGCCCCCTCCATCAGAAGAAACATAGTTGGGATATGAGCCTACCCAACTCTGCAAACTGGTCGATGTGATTAAATCCCTCCATTGTCGCACATAGGAAGAAATAGAACAGTCTAGAGTGGCCCTAAAGAAAGCACAAGAATACACAACAGAGCAACACAGGGTTGCGCAGTAGGAGAAGGTTTCCCTCCAAGAAAAGTTTGAAGAGGAAAAGGAACAAATCCAACGCGAGAAAGAGCGGCTGCTTGTGGATAAGTTTGGAGTAAAAGAAGCAGTCAGCAGAGCACTTCGCTCTATGACAGTCTTAGAGAAAAAGGAGGAAGACCTAGTGGAGCATCAAGTAGGATATCTTTCTGAAGCCATCCAGTAGCTTCAACAGAGAATAGAAAATCTAGAGCTACAAACAATACCAAGTACTCTACACAATGTGTTATACCAAAGAGAATACATCACATGAAGCACAGTTGACAGGATCAGAGCATTCGATTTGGAATGCCAACAACTTAGCAGTAGAAGTGCACAGAATTATGAGTGACTTACTGAGGACACTGAATTGAAGACACTAGACTCACAACTCGAGGAAGCAAGGAAAAAAGAAGCGACAGTATAGGCATAGTTGAAGCTCCTGTCATCATTTGAAAGAATGAAAATATCCTAAGAACATCGCACTGCTCAACACCAGGTCCATACCATACAGAGAAAATTCATGGAAGTGACTCAGAGGCTCCAGCTAGTCCACGATGCATCTTACCAACTATTAAATAGAAGAAACGATGAGGATAAAATATAGAGAAAGTAGTCACGTCAGTTGAACATCACCTAGAGAGACCTATGAATGAGGAAATTCTTTAGGATTTCACCGAGCAGGAGGCCTTGGCGGAGCATCAGGTCAAAGCAACTCGAGCTAGGCTCGAGGATTTTGAAGCAAAGCTACCCAGATCAAAGTGACTCGGGACAAGTCACAGTTGAGTGTTGAGGGCCTGTTGGCCCTTGACCAAGTCTTGGAGATCCTTGGTAAAGTTTGACCTATTTTTGGACTTCGACAGGCTGTCGAAGGTAGAGCGCAAGTCGAAGCAAAGATCCAGGATATTAGGCCTTTTTTAGATATTTTTGGGTTTTGGGCTTATGTAATGGGTAGGAGGATGTCAGCCCATGGGTTTCCCCATGTTTAGGCCCTTTTGTAATGTATAAATATAAATCTAGGTGATGTAAGTAGGTGGTGTGATCCTAAGTGCAAGTGATAGTTCTACATGCTTTGTGCATATTGTGTGTGACTTGCAAGGCTAAGTGCAAGTGACTATAAGAGAATGTGTAAAGGCTTTGTGATGTAACCTAGATTGGGAAGGGGGGATCTGACAAAGTGCACACATATCTCCTGTCTTATGCGGAGTGGGACCTTGTGTTTTTGTACATCTAGATGATTAAAAAAGATAATAAAGAAGACAAAGAGTTGGTGGACGTAGCCCTAAGCTGGGGGTGAACCACGTATATCCTATGTTATGTTTTCTTTCCACATTATGGTTGTTTTATGGTTCATATGATTAATTCTTAGTACAATGATGTATGTTTAGATGAATATGATAGCTTAGTGCCTAATGATGTGAATGAGATGCTAGATCTGATCTATGTTGATGTGATTAGTGCTTGAATGTGTTGAATCTTGTTGAATACTGCCTTGCGCTGTAATTAGGGTTTATTTGCGTTGTAGAAAAAATGGATGATAATTGCTAAGTATTTTTTTAGAGTATTGTAATCATATATATGTGTCACATATAAGGTTGCAGACACTGGAGTCCTGCAACCACCCCTGCCTCTACCTAGGGTGAGACATCATCTTCTTCGCAGGTGTTTTTGAAAGGGCCGGTAGTTAGGGTTTTGTTGGTGTTTTTTTTAAGCATTGAACCCTAGGTCTTCCCGTGTGCCAACAATGTTCTCTATAAAAAAATGTTCCTTTTCAGCAATTCCATGAGAGCAATTAGCATACATATCACAATTACAAAGAAGAAAGTATTGATCAGAGAGAGCTTTCGGATCCATCGCATAGGTTTTATTTTCTTCGACGTTTCGGACCAAACTAGTGTGGTCCATCATCAGGAAAGCGCTTTCCTGATGATGGACCACACTAGTTTGGTCCGAAACGTCGAAGAAAATAAAACCTATGCGATGGATCCGAAAGCTCTCTCTGAACAAAACAATAATCGCAAAAGTCTTAGAACAGAAAGAAAGTATTGAATCAGCTGAAGGGAAATATTTACCTTTATCCTTTTCTTCATTTAAATTATTGAAAGAAAATTCTAATATTATCATTGAAGCATATGAATGTGTGTTGAGGTGGTGGTTTTGTTTGATTCATTTAAAAATCATGGTTTTGAAAATGCATCCATGGGAACTCTGGACTATGAAATAGTACATGATGTTCACTTTTTACATTTGCAAAAAGATTATGAGAAGAAACTTATTTCCATTCATTGATTTGAAATCCAAATTGACAATACTCAAGAAAATTTCGAAAAGATTAATAAAACCAAATCAGAACCTTTTGATGAACAAGAGGATAACCCTGATGCACATAGTATGGTTGTAATATTTAAACATGTTCAGGTATGTATGAATGTTTTTGTTTATATGCATGGAATATTAGACCAACCTATTGCTGGGATTTCATTTGAAAGTGGTCCTAGAACTAAATAAATAGAACAAGAGAAACAAACACTTATGAAAGAGGCTTGTCTTTCTATTTTGTCTCATCAAGAAGAAATGATTTTTCATGATTTTCAAGATCCTGTGGCCATCCTATTATAGCTTTATGTGAAGGAGTAGTGTGTTTAATTCATAATCTTAGGTTTTGGATTCAACTGTTGATTTCAGTTGCCATATTTTACATTTGTCTGCCTACTTAAGAAAGATGTGAGCGGAGAAAAATCAGGAAGCCAATTGCTTGATTGGCTACATTGGCACTTTCACATCACTTGATTGAGTATTCATTTCAACAGTTTTAGGGTAGGTAAGTGCAAATAATCTTGTTGGTCAAGCATTTTTTGGATTTCTAGTAGTGTATAGAGTCAAATTTATAACGACATATTCAGTAGCTAGTGGATAGTAGTGTGCAGAGTTTGGTATTCGGCAGACACTGGTGATAGGTTGGAACAGGGTACACACACATGTTTTGGGAGCATCCCAATGGATACAAAACCTGGTGTACAATTTCTTTGCTACTTCACAGGGAAGGTAGCATCCCGAGTTGGAGCCTATATTATCACTATAATAATTTCTTGGAATCCAAGTCTTAAGATTTGGCGGAACACTAAATCAATATAGAGGAGTGTTGAATTAGCAGGTGGGGTCATATCTAGCGGACATGGTTAAAATTGGTAGAGATGTAGGAGTGATGGGACTCGGTGGGCCATAGATCTTGAGTGGCCCAGATCGACGGTCAGGAGACATATCGGGTGAGGAAATAATGTGGAGGTTAAGAACTAGAGAGAGGACCAAGAAAAATACCGTGGTTTCAACCCATAGACACATGGCACCTCCATAAGCATATCGAGGAGAAAAGTGCCTGAGCGCAAAATTGCTCAACCATGCACCGATGTCATGTGTTCTAATATCATTAAATATGTCAAATCTAAAGATCGCATGTGGAGAGGGGAAAGTGACAGTCGGTCAAATCATCTCACGCCACTTGTTCAAGTACTTTTCGTTTGTGCAATGCCAGGTGATATCCACAAGATAACCAACTCGAAGTCTCATCATTCCAAATAGATTTTCCAAATGCAATAAAATGATGTACTTGCAAGTACTCTTGTCAATAGTTCATGATTGGCACTTAATGATTATTATCATTCAAAACATGGGTTAGATTACTCTGTTTTGGGCAATTAACGTTCTATTTTAGAATGGGGTAGTCATGGGTCGAATCATTCAGCTAAGGAATATAAGTTCATGCTTTTTGAAAAAAAAGGAAAATGGATACAACAGACCAAGTGGCCTCCAGTGAACTAGTATTTTCAACTAATATGATGAATTCATCATTGAAGAAAAGAGAAAAATTGGTTGCTCAAATCTTAGTAAGGAAATTTTATACAAAGCCTTCGGGAGAGCTAGGAGTGGATCAAGAGGTCATATTAAATCCCATAATGAAGGATTTATTCATCAATTTATATGCAGGTGAACACCATACATGAGCTTTCAAGAGGAAACAGAGTAAGCGTAAAAAGATAAAGGTAAAACCTGAGGTGGTCGAAAGCATTGGGGAAAACAAGCCTACATGGCTTGATACATTAATAGAATAAATTTCGAAGATGAAATAGATTGCAGGCTAAGTTTAGTGTGTGTCAGAGAATTTTGTAATAATATTGACAAGTGCCCTTAAAGGAAAAAAAACCTCAAATAAGTCAGTTTTCTTTATAATGTCCCCTAGAAAATAGGAGTTCGGTTGTTGTACGTTACTCTTTTGTAATCGACAACTATTTTTGGAACTTTGGGGAAGATGATTCATTCTGAATCCCAGATGTAATCTACCTATATATACTATTACAAATATAAATAAAGGTTTCGATGGACCGAAGAGGGGCCTTCCCTCATAGTAGGAAGACTATGTAAATCCATGGAGCTAAAGTGAATATAGAATGCATAAGATTTTTGAACTATTTATGAAAATATTCTAATAGTTGTGATATAAGTTATGTTTTCTTTCATAGTGTGTATTTCTTGTGTCTTTGAAATCCCATTTACATTTTTCTCTTTTTAAATTGGATAATTAAGAGTCCAGAATTCATCTAATGATGCTCTCAACTTAGAAATTTAAATTATGTAATCCTCCTCTTGACAAATTCAGAATTCATATCAATATTCTTTGATGCAGATATTTGTTTTCCTTTTCCTCTTTCACCACACAAATTTCAATTTTAAAAAACTCAGACTCATTGCCTCATTTAGCCTTTCTCCTCTAGATAGTTCTAATGGCCTACCGCTGCTTTATTCATTTTCGACTCCATAGCCCCAAATGTTACCCCCTTTCCTTTGCCAACATCTATATAAAACCCCCAAACAAACCAAATCTATCCACTGATTATCAAAGAAATACCTAGTGACTCGAGAGATCCCTCTCTGAGTTGACCAGGCTAGTGCCCAACTCTAAAGTAGGTTGAAATAGTTACCTCTATCGTTTGTTTATTCAGTCGGACAAAATTTACAAAGTGATAATAGGTTGTTCACAATTCATCGAAGCATTGAAGAACGATGTAGTTTTGGGTCACTAATCATATAAGGAGAGAATATACCACTGATTGGCAAGGGGACACGTGGAGGATGAAGGTTCACTCAAATAGAAATCCATTATGGAGGTTCGATACTCGGGGAGAAAGAGAAGTAGTAGAGCGTTGACTGGAAGTTCCCTAAAGTGGAACAAAGGGTGCATCTCAACCATTGATTGAGGTGAGCACGTGGTGCTCGGTCCGTAGCTTCGGGTAAAAGTCACTTCAGGGAAAAAATGTGTTGAAACATTTGGAATTCCCAAAGACTAAGTTCTGAGGTAGATCGTGGCCATTAGATGTTAGAGAAGTGTGGTTCGTAGATTTAATCCTTAGTGATTTCGTCGGTTCGAGGTTCCAGAATTTGGAATCAACGTCATTCGAAGCTGCCAAATTCTGAACTCACAAAGGAATTTAGCCCCAGGTTAGAGCCCGAATTCATATTGTAACACCCTAATTAACTATTTAATTATCATGATTGATAAATAATAATGTTATCCACAATTTTGGTCATCGTGATGATGTTATGATGATTTCATGATGATGGAAAATCAAGCTCTTCAATAAGAATACTATTGTGGGGTATTCTACCCTACGGACTAACAAGCTAGGGCTTTAAACTTGTACGCAGATCATGACCCTTAAGACATAACTTTTAACCTTCTACCCGAAATCTCAACCCCTTTTCTCATGCACACATGGGAAGAATCCACCAACCTTTTTATCGACGGTTGAAGTAGATCCTCCGTTGAGCCTTTATCCCCTTGCTGCTGCTGCTCCTTCCACAAAGATTTCCTGCAATCAAGACAAAACTACACATGCATGCTATTGATCTACTAGGGGGTTAGAGATTAAACACAAATCAAAGAATGTAGATAAGACTCATGTATTCGGGACGGGAAAAGTGTATTTTTCATTAATCTCAATATGAACCAACTTACAATGATTTCTGAGATCGGCCATCGTTCCTCGATCCTGATCCTGGGCTCCTCCTCTTCTTTGTCCTCCAACTGCTTTGCTTGAACTTCTCCTAAAGCTTGAGGAAAGGCTAAAGGGTTGGAACAATAATGGACTTGGCAATTTTGGCAGAGTTTCTTTGCTATGATTTTCCTCCTTGAATAGTACCCCTAACCCTCCTTTTATAGGCTAGAAGGAACTAGGGTTTTAGGCGAACTCTCGGCCATGCATGGCTGGGAGTTCCAGTTAACTGACAAAAAGCTCTTCGTCCTGGCGGAAAATTTCCTGATTTTTTGCTTTGTTAGGTAACCGCAGGCTGTAGTGGGTTAGCCCGCGGTCACCCGTGTGCAGTAGAAGGTCAGCAAGTGGTCAACCGCGCCCAGTGAGAGGTTAGGGCGCAGATTCCTTGATTTAAGTGGTTTTTTGAGGATTTGTTCAGCATGGCTTTGGCTAGGAAGAGGCATGAGTTGGCTTGATGCCAGGTAAACCTGTGTGGTGCATTTTAGGGTTATAACAGATGCCCCCTAATGTGTGAGGTCAGAAGAGCATCTGA
>ML790502.1:429024-446690 GCA_009831015.1 Picea engelmannii
CGTCGCCACTCTCGAATATGATCCGAGATATGGTCCGCTGATGTCTGCTCGAAATTGGCTAGCAACTCTGTGCCGACGTCGTATCTCACAGGTAACTGGAAATGGTTAAGGAAAGCCATAGCCAGTTCGCCAAAAAAGGAATATCGTGAGCGGTCAAGCTCTATGTACCATTTCACGGCACTCCCAATAAGAGTGCGTTGAAACAATCGCAATTGGACGGAGTCATCTTTCAGTGCGGTAGATGAACACCATAAGTGGAAAGTAGTCACGTGATCACCCGGATCTTCATTGGGTTTGGCTTCGAACTTCGGGATGTCCGAAGGCAACTTCGTTGGCATAGGAGGCCAACGCGGATCGTGACAGATAGGATCATTCAACAACCGTGTTAAATCCGACAAGTGTAACGTCGCCAAGAAAGGTAGTTTAGGTTGTTGCTGATAGCCAGGATAAAAGGGTCTTGGGGTTTGACTGGCACCAGGTTGCCAGGAAAAGTTGGGTTGCTGGCCAGGGTTTTGATAGAAACCTTGGCCTTGACCAGCGTAAGGGTTTTTCATTTGAGGAGACATCATTTGCTGATTCCCCATGAAGGACATAGGATTTTGGGCGTTCATCGTATTTGAGGGACATTGGGAAGGATTCCCCCACGCCGGTCCTGTGGGGAGAGGCATAGAGGCTTGTCCGGGGTTCCATTGATTGTGGAAAGCAGTACCCCAGAACGACATTCCCATGGAAGGATTGGATCCTTGTCCTGTGTTCCAAGGTCCTGGTATATGTGCCCCCAGTGCAGGACTAGTACCCTGTGCTGGATTAGACTGTGAAAATATGTGTGTGCCCCCAGGTGGGAAAGAAGCGGATGTGAGTATGTTATTACCAAACACCCCGTTCCAAACAAACGGTGACGAACCTACCGGCAAAGTTTGCGCAGGTTGTCCTTGACTCCCGGCTCCAAGTGAACTTGTGTGTGCAGGCTGCCCGGTGGACTGTTGATGCGGACCACCGAGCGAAGGGGGCGAAGGAGGGATATGACCTCCAGCGTAAGGAAACGCATTGAAAGGGACATGAGTGCCCCCAAGTTGACCTTGCAGAGAAGCGTTTGAGCTTCTTGCCCCCAGACCCAAAGTCTGTGAAATGGAAGAAGTGAGTGCAGGAAAAGTACTTGAACTAGGCATACCGTATGAAAACGGAGTGCCTGTCGCGCTAGGTGTGTAAGGTTGTGTGGCCGCCGCGATAGATGAGGACGGTCCACTGTGCGACGTAGTTGCGGCCGAGACCATGGTGGCCCGGACCGTCGACAAAGGCAAGTTAGGAGAAGCTTCTCCTGTGGTAGCAACAGTGATAGGAATGGAAGAAGTCCCAGTTGAAGGGATTTGTTCCATAACTGGGTTAGGTGTTGATAGACGTTCGTAAAATTGAATTGGCACAATAATGTCCAGCCCAAAATCAGCGTTTGAGGTTTCAACCAATCCAAGATTGGCGGTCGATTCCTCGGGGGGTTGTTCGGGATCGAAAGCCCTGGTTGCTTCGAAAGACCCAATATGGTCTAACTTCCACCTCAGTGGTGGCGGGGGTGGCTCCAGGATAACTGGCGGTAGGCCCAGGAGCCTTCGTGACCGGCGGAGCTCTGAATCCTCCACTGTGTGAGAAGATTCACGACACACTAAGGTATTCTACACGAACAAACAGTAACATGCACTAAAAAAAAGCCCCTAGAAGATTAATCAAGAAAGCACTATATTAGTAGGAAGAACAGTTACAACAACCAGCACTAGAGTACCTTACCGGTGCAAGTGCAAATCGAATACGGAAGCACCCTCCGGGTCTACTCTGCAAAGTGTTGGTCCGATGTCCGTCCTATGTACCGCGGTATACCCCCGCAGTCACCTGTGTATGTCCCTAGAAAAGATAGGCAACTAGTTTTCCAGCACATGAACAGCTATCAGGCGGGTATAGTCGGCAGTCGGGCAGACCACAATGAGCAGGGTATCAAGCCCGAAACCTGTCAAGGGTATCGAGAGCAAGTGTTCCGGAAGACGACTGAGGACCTCGAACGGATTCGAGACCCACTAAGCTCCGTGGTAAATGCTAACGACGAAATCCCTTAACAGATCCTCTATATGTGTTCTCCTCAACGCTCGGTCCAGCTTTGGAGGGGTTATCTCCGCTACCTTTCCTTACGCGACCTCGTGTTTAGCCCCTATGTTAGAGGGGGGTCCTGAATAACTTTCCGTAACTGGACTTCTACACTCCCTATTGACAGACTCCAATGTTTGGTTTGGGTGGCCTTGGAGAATTTACTCTCCAACCTATTCCAAGGCCCTATCCTGAGCTAATGTGTGCACCCTACAAACAGAAAAGTCTACTTGATTTTATTTAGCGTTGCTTTTAATGGTCTTTTTAAATCTCAAGGTGCGGAAGTGAAACTGATGGTGTGTAAAAAGACTCAAATCAAAATGCACAGAAATGATTGGAAACAAATTTTTTCTAACAATGCAAAACCAACAACTTTTCAGAAAAGATTATTTTTCTTTTCTTTTCAACTTTCACAAGATTTCATGCAGCAATCCTACAGAATTTTCGCTCAGATCTACGCGCTACTTATGCTTTGAACTGTACTGAAAAAACTTATGCAAAAAAATACTTCTTTCCAAGCTACTGACGTAACAACAAAATCTTCAAACCAAGAAGACAATGAAAAAAGAGGAAATTTTTTATTTATTTATTGCAAAATAACGCAACTAGGAAAAATGATGACAAGATAAAAACCAAGAGAATGAAAAGAAAACTCTGGCTTAAAGCGTAGATTGCAAACAAAATCAGATCACAAAAATGCTAAAATGCAATCAAGACCACACTGATTCGAACACTTGCCTAAAAACCATGAAATAAATATTTTTTCTCTTTTGTCTTTTCTATCAAAAAATCAAATAACAAGCACAAGCTAAGGGAGAAATGCCCTAACCTGCTGAATATGCAGCCTCAGACTCTAAACCTCTGAGAGGATCTCTTCTCACCCCAGGAGGGGATGACTACCCCACCCAAGCTGAAAATCTACCTAACAGACCCGCGACTGTCACCAAGACATCACGCGTGTAACCGCGTGCTGTTCCACTACAGTGCGCGGGTACCCGCGGGCTAAACCTAAGCAGGCCGCGGGTATGTCTAAAAACTAAGATAAAATTGCACACAGATAGTCTAGTCCTGAAAAGGGCTTCTGGTACTGACAACCAGAGTCTTTGACAGGCTGAGATGCTATCACTTTAACAGAAAAAACAAATTTTCCAAAGAAAAACCAATGTAAAGAAACACACAACAAGACAGACTGAAACACAAGACAATAAACCAATTCAGACCCATACAGGATCCAGAAAGCCCCCTGAGAAGATAAACTTCTGACAGGGGAAGAGGGGACTATCTCTTAACTTCCTGGACTCTACACGCTACTGAAACTACTACAGAACACGTTCACACGTGCGCTGTAGAAGGCTAGGGCGCAGGTCACCCACGGGAAGGACTTCACAAGACTGAACAGAAAACAAAAAACAACAAAGAAACAGAAACTTAATTCTTTGAACTACCAAAAAATCTTTAACCAAATCCAGAAACCCTAAGAGTAAGATATCCCCAGTGGAGTCGCCAATTCTGTTGTGGGGTATTCTACCCTACGGACTAACAAGCTACGGCTTTAAACTTGTACGCAGATCATGACCCTTAAGACATAACTTTTAACCTTCTACCCGAAACCTCAACCCGTTTTCTCATGCACACATGGGAAGAATCCACTAACCTTTTTATCGATGGTTGAAGTAGATCCTCCATTGAGCCTTTATCCCCTTGCTGCTGCTGGTCCTTCCACAAAGCTTTCCTGCAATCAAGACAAAACTACACATGCATGCTATTGATCTACTAGGGGGTTAGAGATTAAACACAAATCAAAGAATGTAGATAAGACTCATGTATTCGGGATGGGAAAAGTGTCTTTTTCATTAATCTCAATATGAACCAACTTACAATGATTTCTGAGATCGGCCACCGTTCCTCGATCCTGATCCTAGGCTCCTCCTCTTCTTTGTCCTCCAACTGCTTTGCTTGAACTTCTCCTAAAGCTTGAGGAAAGGCTAAAGGGTTGGGACAATAATGGACTTGGCAATTTTGGCAGAGTTTCTTTGCTATGATTTTCCTCCTTGAATAGTACCCCTAACCCTCCTTTTATAAGCTAGAAGGAGCTAGGGTTTTAGGCGAACTCTCGGCCATGCATGGCTGGGAGTTCCAGTTAACTGACAAAACGCTCTTCGTCCTGGCGGAAACTTTCCTGATTTTTTGCTTTGTTAGGTAACCGCAGGCTGTAGTGGGTTAGCCCGTGGTCACCCACGTGCAGTAGAAGGTCAGCAAGCGGTCAACCGTGCCCAGTGAGAGGTTAGGGCGCGGATTCCTTGATTTAAGTGGTTTTTTGAGGATTTGTTCAGCATGGCTTTGGCTAGGAAGAGGCATGAGCTGGCTTGATGCCAGGTAAACCCGTGTGGTGCATTTTAGGGTTATAACAAATACTTTCTTGAGAAAAGTTGCACTTGTCTTCTTCCAGAAACTATATTTTTCAAGGATGTTCACAGGATACCTATATAGCTGCCTGCGAGAATGCTTGATTCTCGCAGGCTGCATTAAGCCAGGGTGCGGATAATTCGCACTCTAATCATTGCCAGGGTGCGAACATGTTTTAAAGAGGAAAAATATGAAGTTCTCAAGCCTTCTAGAAGAGAATCTTCGAGAAGAATGAGCTGGCTAACGAATGGTTTTTCAAGTACTGGCATTCCAGACATCTTGGGATCATTTCCTATCCAAGCAACTAAATTATCTTCTCCTATATATTGAGGAGATGGCTCATGGAAAAGGTTAGAAGCAAACTAGCAAGAGATTGATTGGAGAATTGTTGAAAGCCTATATGAAGGACTGATGCTACAATAGCAAGAGACTACAACAAGGTCATCACAAGTGGTTGATTTTCTTCATGCATGAGCAAGTGTGTGTGTCAGAGCTAGGAGCCATCGAAAGGAGACCTATGACATCAAGGCTCAGGTTGTAAGTTTCACTTTTAATTAATTCAATACAGTAATATGTCCCTTTCCCATAAAGATGATATCACTTTATTACATGATTCCTCGATCACATGTATAGACTAGCTATTGAATATATTAATCTACCTTTACTTTGATTGGTTTGTTCTGTTGTGATCTGAATGGAGCAAGAGCATCGGAGCAAATCTTGGAACAACAGAGACCTAGGAAAGCGTTCATAAGGTATGTCCACAATCCTTATCTCTTAGTTCACTCAATAGGCTAGATCTAGGGAAAGAGTAGTATTCTGTCCTATTTTGTTCTAGATCCAGGTGGATTTAGGGAGATCGGTTTGTGTCCGCACTTACGGATTAATCCTGAAACAAAATTGGCGACCATACTGGGGAACTTATCCCTTTGTCTTTTTGGTTTTTTGAATTTTCTGTGGCCATTTGCTCTATTTCGATTATTCTCCTGTTTTGTCAGTGTCTGAGTACTCAGGATACCCGAAGAGACCTTCTGGGTCTATAAGCCTGATTGATTTTTGCTTGTAATTTCAAATTTTTTAGTATTTTCAGGGATTCTTGCACTGTGTCCATTGACAGCCTGCAAGAACCTTTGAAGTTCGCACTCTGCTTATACTGTTCAGTGCGAACTATTCTCATTCTGCATTGAACTGGCCTACGAGAATACTATATTCTCGCACTGTGTCCAAGGCTTGCCTGCGAGCAGATTTTGAAAAATTTTGAAATCAAGTTTTGACTTTGTCAATTGCTCAGAACAGTTGATTTGTGTCTTTTTGGCTTATTGGATCATTGAATTGTACACCTCTTGCTTTAGTTTGCTTGTTTGGAGAGATTTAGGGTTTCTAGGTCTTTTTTGCTTTTTGTAACTTGACTTTCTTTTCTTGGCTCTGTTTGGCATTTTTTGTCTCTCTGACTTCTGGAGTTGGATATGTCCGTGTAGCTCAGAACCAGTGATTGGTAGAGAGTTACGTGTTTGAGTTTTTCTCTTTTGCTTGGTGGTTCGAAAGAACAATTTTCATTAGCTTTGAGAAGGCTCATTGGTTTGGTTTTGTTTTTACTTTCATTGAAAGAAGTGGCTGGGTTGTTTTTGTTGATTTTTCATGATTTGATTTTTTTTTTTTTCTCATTAATCAGAGTTCTTCTTGGAAAGTGAACAATTAGTTTTCTTTCAAGTTTTTTGTTTTCGTCATTTTGAAAACATTGTAAAATCAAATTTTAGAGCTTATTGAAGTATTGAAAAAGACATTTAGAGATTGTTCATTGATGAATGATTGTTTACATAGACATCTGAAAGGAAATTGTGCATTGCATTTGCATTGTAGTATTGAGATTGATTCGGAAAATATTCTCTCTCTCCCGTAACTAGGATTCATGGAATGAGAAAGATTATATTTCATCATTGTCCTTGCATTACTTGGGTCAGAGTCACACATCATGAGTTTCACTTCCATTGCCTTTGAGTAATTAACAACCTTTAAGAATATTGCGTAATCTTAAAATCAATCTAGTAATTTTTTCTAGGGCTCTTTACACCAACATATTAGCTAGGATAGTGCTTTGGAGTAGGAAGAGAGACACACTCTCCATAAGCTAAAAAACAAACAATAGTATCTTGAGTTAGGGAGTGTAAAATTCCATTGGCAGCATATTGTCCTGGGACACCCTTCTAACACAAGGGTTAAGCACTAGGTCGCATTGGTGTTGGCAGAGTTACTAACCCTGCTTTGTTGACATCGGTGTAGAGATTGCATGTATTATGGGGATTACTCCGAGGTATACCCACAGTTATGAGTGGAAGCCTTTGAGTTGGTTTCAAGCTTGATACCCTGCCCTTGCATGTGGATCGGACTGACGACTATTCCCCCAGGCTATACTGTTGTTTGTGGTGACCTTAGTGGCCTATCTCTCTAGGTTCTTACCCAAGGTGACTGTGGAGGGGAAAGTCTTCACGGTACCTGGAATCGACATTGATCAAACTCACTCGGGATCCTTGGAGGGTATACCCACGATTATGTGTGGGAGCTTGCACCAGGGCGTAAGTCTGTTAAGCAGGTCGTCAACGTAACTTTTCCACCTTAGCCCCGCCCCTTCGCGTCTCGTTGTTGCGACGTTGGATTTCATCAAAAACTAGTGGCTCCGAAATTAGAAGGTATTGTTTGCTTGGTGATTGCCTCTTAGTTTTTGTTTACTAGTGTGTGTTGTTTGTTTCTCAAAGTTGACCATAGGATTTTCGTTGGGGAGTTTATTACTTGTTTACAATTGCTCCCCCATGATGTTCACGTAGGATGCAAGGTTTGTCCCCGGAACATTCGGAAGCTTCACAACCTTTGCACACAACTACACTTGAGGGTACCCCTGAGGACTCTCCTCGTCTGGGTGAAATTCCCCTTGTTACTCTACCGCACGTTGACATAAGTGACGTCCCAGAAGTTTTTACACCACCTCCACAAGTAGAATCTACTGATCCTCTTGCTGAATTTTGAATTACCAATACTATAGAGGACTATCGCATTCGGCGTGGTGAACGACCTGTTGGACGATTAAATCCTTCTGAAGAGACTCTTGTTACATCCTCTGAATCAACCGCTGGGCCTTCTCACGGTGTAGTAGGCCAAGATCCTTTTTGGTCGGGTGATTTCCGACGAGTTCTTTTTGGCACTGAGTCATCTCCTGTCTACGAAATCAACCCTCCTGTGTCTCCTGAACCAGAGACTGCACTAGAGACTACCACATATCATTTTGTTCTTCCTCCTGAGATGGCCCATCTCGTGAATACTACGAGTGTCCAAACCGAGATTCCTGCAACTACTCTTGCCCCTATCAATACCCAACGACCTCCTGAGGTTAATCCAAATTTATCCCCTGGTTACCACGCATTGAATCCTTTGTTAAATGTTCCTCATCCAACACCTCCACAAACCCCAGCTGGTTCTCTAGGTGGTCCTCAGTATCCTGGGCATCCTATTCTCGGTTTCATCCTGAGACTTCCTCAGTTTCCTACTGGAAATCCTAATGCTAGTAGCACTATCCCGACTGTTGCACCAAACTTGCACATTCCTATTGGTGGATAGGGTGGTACGATTACTTTTCCTCTTCCCGGACACAACGCAGTCACCGCACAACCTATGGTTGGCACACAAATTTCGGGTGGAACTATACCCACATCAGGGGGTCCAACCTCACCCTTTGGACAAAATATACCTCCTGAATTGGCCCAGTTTTGGACTCAACTTTTACAAAATCTTCCTCAGAGTACTGGGGGGCAGCAAGTTGTCCCTACAGTTGGCCAACCTTATCCAGGGGTAACTAATCCTATTTGGGGTTCTATCCCAACTACTCAATCCCAGATCCCTGCTCAGACTCAAGGTTATAATCCTTGGGGTTACTACCCTATCCGCCCACCACCAAATCAGCCAGGGACTTCCCTCTATGGGCAGTCTGCTTACGCTCCTACTGGTTTTCCAACAGGGCTTCCACCCCAAAGCCACCAGTACCCGCAAGTAAACCGACAGTTTCCATTTCTTGCTACCTTGGACTTACCAGATTTGTCTACGATCCTGAATGATCCTATTCGTCACTCTCCTCAATGGCCTGCTATCCCTTCCAAACTTCCATCGGATATTCCGAAATTCGATGGCAAGCTAGGAGAGGACCCTAATAATCATGTCATGACTTTCCACTTATGGTGTTCATCCAAGTCTCTGATGGATGACTCCATTCGTCTTCGTCTTTTTCAACGGACCCTTACCGGTTCGGCTACGAAGTGGTATATTGAACTGCCACAAGGTTTCTTTTCTGACTTCAACACCTTGTCCATGGCCTTTCTCACGCATTACCAGTTACCGATCCGTTAGGATACTGGGATTGATATCCTAACATCTTTCAAACAAACGAAAGGTACTCACATCTCAGATCATATACATGAGTGGAGACGTAGACGATGTCTCATCAAGCTTGAACTCCCTGATCAATTACTGGCAGAATGGTTCACAAAATCCTTCATGAACGAGATTGGTAAAGAAATTTCTATGGGTGGTGTTGTTACAAAAGAGCAGGCTATAACTCGAGCTCAGTATCTTGATCTCATTTATTCGCAAATGGGAACACTCTACGATTTACTGCCCGAGCTACCTCATCCTGGTACTTCCAGCGCTTCTACTGCTCCGGCTGCCTCGCATGCAGCTGATGGTATGATTGGGACTGCTCATACCCACTCACATTCCGTTTCGACCACAACCCCTAAACCCACCTCTTCTAATGTTCAGAATGCCCCGTCTCCTGCTCCTCCCACCGGTAAAACCTCAGAAGTGAACGTTGTTCAATCTACACCGACCAGTAAGAATAAGTCAAAGAAAGGGAGAGGCAAAAATAAGGGGGGTAACAATAATAATCCCACCGAACCAACTACGAATGCTCCTGTTGAAGAGTGGGATAAACGTAAACTGTGATATCCTTGCCTTATCTGCGGTGACGATCACTACACCAAGGATTGTCCTCGACGTGCCGAAGTTTCTAAGTTCCTTTAGGGAACACCAAAACCACCTACCCCGACAGTCTTGTCTCAACCTTTCCCGTCTCAGCAACAGGCCTCGTTGGTCATCCATGACCAACCTTCTACTTCTACCACATCATATGTTTTGATGTGCACCGGTGATTCTAAGAAGAATGACGTTGCAATTGCAACTAGAGCTAGAGACTATACTCCTTCGAAGGAGAAGGTTTACGACTTACCTCCTGATCTGGTACAAGCTTCTCCATCAAATCCACCTACAAACGGTCCTCTTCATCTCGAAAGACCGAGTCTTGATACAGTCCTATGACCCCCTAAAGGTGTCGTTCTCAAGTCGGCATTCAATCCTCATGCTCGTGCGGCCCAGAACTACAGTATTTTGGAGGATCTGGCCCAAGCACCTTCAACGATGTCTTCCCTTGAGGTTCTTCAGTCTTGTCCTGCACAAGGAAGGGCCCTGTTGAAAGCTATAGGTGGTATTGACCCTACGGATTCGAATTTGATAGTCTTTGACTTGGATGAGCATGTTCCAAGGTTTCCCCCCCAGCTTGATTTTCATATACAAGTTATTGTCGCTGACAAGAGAATTTGTCGGACAGTTGTTGATGAGAGGGCCTCTACGTGTGTAATGTCTCTTACTTGTTGGAAAGCCATTGGCTCTCCTCCGTTAATGGAATCACAGAATACTCTGAAAGCCTTTAATGGTTCTAGTTTTAAGCCTTACGGCGTTATTTCCTCGTTGCCTATCACTCTCGAAGGTAAGACCGTCCAAGTTGAAGTGGAGGTTTTCGATTCTCACTTAGATTATAATCTTCTTCTTGGTCGTAGCTGGGTAGATTCCATGCGCGCTGTTGTGTCAACACTTTTCCGTGTCTTACGATTTCCTCACCAGGGAAGAGTTTTTACAGTTGATCAACTTGCCTTCTTTAATTCCGATACTCTCACGGGGAACATACCGTTCATAGCTAAAACCCCACTGGGTTATGAGAATGTTGGAGTCAGTCTTTTGAAAGACTCTTCGTTAATGGGTACTTTTCCCATACCACCACCACCCGATATTCTACGCCCATCAGTTGCTTCAATTAATATGATCTCTACTGTTCCTTATGAACTTCCTGCGTCTTTTGACCCTTGGATAGTCCCTGGTCCAGGAGATCATTCTCGTTTCGGCGACGTTATGCCATTAAGTCTGATTGAGTCTTCTTATCAAGCGATTCAACCGACAACCTCTTCTACATCCTCTCCGGAGGAGTTGTCTCCTGATCCTTTTCGTGTCGTCTTTCCCACTGACGAGATGATCATGTCCATCATGGCCGATACGCCTTGGGATGATGGGCATCATTGTTCCATTCTATTTCTGGAACAACACACTCTCGAGAATTATCAGCGGATCTCGACTCCGTCGACCGTTGTTGTCACAATGACCGTTCCTGGATCTACACGCGATGTGTTTGTAGAAGGGAACCTAAGTAATATTTCTCCTACGATTCCCATTGATATTTCAGTGAAACCAGGAATAGTTGAAAATGTTCACATTGGAGCTTCGTGTTCTCCAGAGGAAATTGTCACTTATACTGCATTATTCAAGGAATTTCGTGATGTTTTTGCCTGGAGTTACGAAGAGATGCCAGGTATCGACCCGTCTATTGTTGTGCATGAGATAAAAACGTACCCTGGAGCCAAACCAGTACAGCAGCGCCTCCGTCCTGTCCATCCACATAAAGCGACAGCCATTAAACTCGAAGTTGAAAAACTTCTTAAAGCCGGTTTTATTTACCCCGTGGCTTTGACAGAATGGGTTTCCAACCCTGTACCGATCGATAAGAAAGGTGGGAGTATACATGTCTGTGTTGACTATCGAGACATTAAGAAAGCTTGTCCGAAAGACAACTTTCTGACTCCTTTTGTCGACCAAATCGTCGATGACTGCGTCGGTAGTGAGATCCTTTCCCTCATGGATGGATTTTCCGGCTACAATCAGATTAACATCGCTCCTGAGGACCAACATAAAACCGCTTTTATTTGTCCTTGGGGTACTTTCGCCTACAGAAAACTTCCGTTCGGTCTGAAGAACGCAGGTGCCACGTTTCAACGTGCGATGTCTTATGCATTTCACGATATAAAGCATATTGTTCAACCTTATTTGGACGATTTCTCGGCTCATTCCTTATGCCGAGTCGATCACCCTAATCATCTTCAAGCAATTTTTGTTCGTTGTCGGTTCTATCGCATTCGTCTAAACCCTCATAAATGCGTCTTTTGCGTAGAGTCTGACCGTCTTCTCAGTTTCATTATGTCACGTCAGGGGATCCGGGTAGATCTGATTAAGGTTGAGGCAATTCTCAATCTTCCTCCTCCTTCTTCGTTGTGCCAGTTACAAAGTTTGCAGGGGAAAGCGAACTTTCTTCGTCGTTTTATACCGAATTACGCCGAGATTACTCGTGGTTTCACACGTCTTTTAAAGAAAGATTTAGAGTTTGTTTGGGATAAATTTGCCAACAACACTTTCGAAGCTCTAAAGTTGTCCCTTACAAAAGCTCCTCTTCTCTTTCCTCCTGATTATAGTCGGGATTACTTTCTTTATTTAGCAGCATCCGAGTATACCATCGACATGGTCCTTGTTCAAGAGGATGATAACCACGATGAACATGTTATATATTACTTGAGTAGAAGTCTATTATCAAAGGAAGTCAAGTACCAACATGTTGAGAAACTGGCTTTGGCTGTTGTTCAAGCAGTCCAACGATTTCGTCATTATATTCTCGCCAGAAAAACTACTGTGATTTCACATTGTAATCCCATGAAACATATCTTGACACATCAATTGCTGGGGGGCAAGTACTCCAAGTGGATAGTCATTCTCCAGGAGTTCGACTTGGAATTCGGTCGTGCCACGTCGAAGAAATCCCTAGTTTTTGCTGAGCTAAATTGTGATTTCCCCCACTCTGCCACAGAAAGTGTAGCAGTTGGTTTGTTACCTGATGAATCACTTTTCCTTATAAGTACTGATGATATTTGGTACGGATATATCATTATATATCTCCAAACTCAAACTTTCTGGCTTTCTTTGTCCAGTAATGAACGACGTCGCATACGTTATCAGGCTCACCAATACATCATCCTCGACGACACTCTTTATCATCGAGGCATTGACTCTGTCTATCGGCGTTGTTTGACCTTTGACGAAGCTGAGAAAGCTTTGAATGACTACCACTCAGGAGCATGTGGCGGTCACATGTCTGGGTATGCTATTGCCCAGAAAATCTTACGTGCAGGATACTTTTGGCCTTCTCTGTTCCATGACTGCATTACTGCTGTCCAGAAGTGTCATGCCTGTCAGACCTATCAACAGAAGATTCAGTCACATCCCGCTCCCCTTCATCCTGTAGTCTCAGTAGGTCCTTTTGCTAAATGGGGCATTGATTTCATGACATGTCACCCTCACTCGGCCGGGGGGCATGGCTATATTATTGTAGTTGTTGATTACTTCACAAAGTGGGCCGAGGCAATGCCGACATTCAATAATACTGGGAAGACTGCAACATTATTTCTATTTAACCATGTCATCACTCATTTCGGTGTCCCTTAGGCTATCGTTATCGATCACGGTAGTCACTTTAGGAATTACATGATGTCAGAACGTACAGAGAAGTTGGGCCTTCATCATGACAACTCAACACCTTATTATCCATAGGCTAATGGCTAGGTCGAAGCTATTAATAAGGTTCTCATAACTATGATTCGAAGGATGATAGGAATACATAAGACTAGCTGGCACACAATGTTGTTTTCAGCATTGTGGGTGTATCGGACATCTGTTAAATCCGCCACGGGATTTACACCCTTTCGTTTAGTTTATGGCATGGAAGTCATTCTACCGATAGAATGCGAAATACCTTCTTTGAAGCTAGTCGTAGAGCTCTTACCCAATACTTCTGTAGAAGAGGAACGTCTGTTGTACTTGATGCAATTAGACGAGACCCGACGTAATGCCACTTTGGTGATCGAAGCCCAAAAGAAACGCGTTAAGGCACAATATGACAAGCATGTCAAGCCTCATGTTTTCTCTAAAGGTGATCATGTTCTTCTATATGAACAAGATAAAGATGTCCTCGGAGCTGGGAAATTTGAACCTATGTGGCGTGGTCCCTATATTGTTAGTAAAGTTTTGGAAAAAGGAGCGTATGAACTAGTCGATTATGATGGTGTACCTTTGAGTGAACCCAGGAATGGGTTGTACTTAAAGAAGTACTATGCATAAGTTATTTGTGCATGAGTGCTTGTATTTTATGTATCATACTGCGTGTGTGTGTTACATTAGTTTTTCTTTTGACGTTATCTGGTCTCTGCCCTTACGTGACGTTGTGTTTGATTGTCAGATGTCAGAGTATTCGCTACCTTATATTGGCTTCACTGATGGAGCTAGCCGTAGTACTCGGAACCTAGCTTCCGCTGCATGGGATATCTATGCCCCGACAAATGAACTCATATCTCTATGAGGTATATGTCTTGGCCGAGCAACCAACAACATCGCAGAGTATAGTGCCGTGGTTGAATTACTGGTTGATGCTATCTCTCTTGGAATTCGTCGTTTTGTTGTTCGACTTGACTCACAGCTTGTAGTGCTACAGCTCAGTAATGTATATTCCATTCGAAGTCCTACTTTATTAAGAGTATATTTGCGAATTCGTCTCTTGGAACGGTATTTTGATTACATTGAATATCAACACATTCGCAGGTGTCTTAATACATTGACAGATTCTTTAGCTAATTATGTATTGGATAGGCATTTGAACAATTTATAAATCAAACACATTAAAATGTACACAATGTAAAGTAAGCCGGTAGAAGCCGTGTATATATATATGACGATCAAAGTTTGTTTTTTACAAAATGATTGTCCGAAGACCAAAATATCAAAAATGGAAGCTCATGGCTTCTACAAAATGACATCACTAATGATGTTCACGATAACAGACTAAGGTCCTAGCAACTCTATGGAGCAAGCGACCCATAGATGCAGAGACTCCCACGGTGTGATGCTGATCGCGTCGAGGAATATCCTCTAGGGGAATGTCTGGAACATCGGCCATAAGGCCCTCTAAATTCTACTCCACTGTCAAATATTCCTCGACGTACTGTGGAACTGCTACTGCTGCCTCTCCTCGACGCTGGACAGGAGAACTACCAGCAGGTCTATATGCTCCAACGTCTGTGTTATCAGCAAAATTTTGGTGTTAGTCTTTAGATTAATCTATAAACAAAAAACATTTAAATATATCAAAAATACAAAAACATTTAAAAAAATTAAAATTGGTGTACTTCCTACCGAGGTTTCCCCACTGTGCATCCTCAGGCAGTGCAAGGTCAGGATCACCACAGAAATCTAAGCCAGCATATGCGTAATCCTCTAACATCAGCACCTAGCCTTGAAGCCAGTCGAATAAATGATCGTCATACCTGACGATAGGCCCTGCCACATGTCGGGCCATGAGTTGGCACCATCGTAACATCCTTGGGTCCCTGGGACCTGGGAAGTGCCAATCAGCCTAAAGCCTAAACACCGAGACCCTCTCACAAAAGAAGGACACCAAAAGAGATCCATACCCGAACTGTTTTAAATCTCCACGCCTACATTTGGTCAGTTGTTTCTTGAGATTGCGTAGAGCTGCGTCAGCCCAGTTGAAAACCCGGGGCTCAGTACACTCGATGGCATACTGAAAGTAGCTCTGCAGAGCCATGTGTGGAGTAGCACTTCCTTCCATCTGAGCTATAGTGAAGAGTATGGTACAGAGAGTTATATCAGTCACTCCCCAAATGGCCACCTTCCCTTTCTGACGTTCAGCCTCAGGCATGCAGTATTGCCTGCAATACTCGCTCATTTTCAAACCACCCCTTCGGTTGCCGGTCAAACTGACATAGGAACCTCGTCTTGACAACCCTATCAAGAAATAGATGTCCTCAATGTCTATGGTCAAGGTATGAGCTCCCACGTTGAAAACTTGTTGATCCGGGTCCCACATTCAGATCAAATACTCTAGTAATCGCACTTGGGCTCTCATGCCCGGGATTCAGAAATACTTCAGGAGACCGTAATTTCTTAAAGCAGCAATGGTTTGAGGGTGATTTTTGGCATTGGTGTTGTCTTCCTTGTGTTCCCGTTCTCTCCATTCGAGCACCATAATGATAGTTATTAACCTGCATGGTAACCATCTGAAGATAGTTAATAATCTAAAACATGAAAAAAGTTGGTTTTATTGGCTAAACATTTAAATTTTTTTTGGGCGCTGCACTGTTCGCAGGTGGCTTATAGCGCACAGTGTGAAATTCTCGCACTCTACCTCAAGCCCACCTGCGAGAATGAGAACTTCTCGCAGGCCCCGTATGGGCAGCCTGCGAGAATCCTCCTTCACGCATAGGGTTCCAAAAACTAGCTTAAAACTTGAAATTTAACCAATTAAATCATGAATTTAAACCATGAAAAGCTAGAGAATGGAGAACTTACCAATCTGATCTAGACGGCTCATGGAATGATGCCCCGAAGCTCCCGAAAATCGACGATGAAGGTAGAGGGTAAAATGGAAGTTTTTGCACCCAAATGGTAAAATGGTAAAAATGACATGGTAAAATATGTTATAAATTTATTTTATTACTTTTACTATGTCAAAAAGTGGGTTTTTCATATTTATTCATTAATTAACCCTAATTGATAATGAGGAAATGAGTAAAATGCTTTGCAGGTATGGAACATGAAGGGTTATGGACGATTTTTATATGGTGTGATATATTTTTGATTGTTTTCTATGGTTTTGATATGAAACCTCGAGCGCCTTTTATCCGTTCTTGCAGTTGTTAAAAACATAAGAACATGATCGAGCATTATTTTATCCCTTTTCCGGGCTCGCTGTGGTCACACGAAAAAGGAACCCCCTTGGAGTTATCTTTAAGCTCTTTTCAGACTCTCTAAATAAGAAAAAATTGCCGAGCGACCTTGCTATTTTTACGCTCGATAAAGTATTTGAAGTATGCATCCTTCGAGTTATAGTTTAACCCTTTTTTGGTCTCGTTAGACTACTGTATGAAAAAGGAACTGAGGGAGTTATCTTTTGAGTGTTTTTCCAAACTCTATAATCTTGAAAAACCATTGAGTTTTCTTTCTTTGGACTCATAAAACAAACATTGAAAGGCCCATACGGGATATGAGTTTTCTTTACATGTTTTCCAAACTCTCGAAACATGAAAAACCCCCGAGTTTACTATCTCTGGACTCGTTAAACAAACATTGACAGACCCGTAATGGGACCAAACCACTCCTTCCTAGGGTTCGTTAAAAATACTCCGAGGGACTCATCTGAAGGATGAGCTTATATCAACAAGCATATGTGATCCTCTTCAAGCTTGCGTAAAAATAAAGAGGTACTTGCCAGAAATGGTGGGGGAAAATTAGGGAAAGGGATATGTTTCATCTTTACATTAATTGGCAGTAAAAGTCGCTCTTGAACATGACACTCCCTATTCATCATTTGAAGCCAGTTTGGGTAATCCATTTGTCTCTCATTCGATTTGATAACAAGGTCTTTCCATGTGTCGCATTTGAGTCAATGCTGCCAAATCATTGGTCATGTCATTCATATGTTCAAGAGAAGTCTGTCTGAAACCTCTACTTGAGTCGGCCATCTGCAGTTATCCATTCCTTTCATGTCGGCCTTCCCTGTGTCCAAAGTCTGCTTGTTACATGCTCTGTTTCACTTTCAAACTCTGTTACTCATTTCGTGTCATTGATGGGGGATACATCAAGGCCCTCCTGTGACGAGTCTTGTTCCGTCGACATCAGTACATTATCCGGGATTAAGACTTAGAAATCATTCAATACCTTGGAGCTTGCATGCCTCAATGGCAAGTTTTCTCACTTTCGACAGTGGGTTTACATCATTGACCTCTGATCGAAAGATTCTGTCGATTGTTCGACATCAGCTCATTTATTCACAGTCGATGGATTGTACTTTAGTACCTTGGGAGTCATTGACATTAATGGTGATTTCCCTCGCACTTGTTAACGGTTGCATCAATGACCGGTAATCA
>ML790502.1:446740-500103 GCA_009831015.1 Picea engelmannii
TGGGAGTCATTGACATTAATGGTGATTTCCCTCGCACTTGTTAACGGTTGCATCAATGACCGGTAATCAAGTGGTTTCTGCCATGTTCGACTTCGACACATGTAATCACATGGCCAGATTCGTACTTTGGGCAATGAGGTTGAAGACCCTGGATATTATCTTGGTGATCCAGGTTGCGATGGAGTATGTATAATTTGCGACACATAGATCCACTGTGTATGTTTCGTGGCTATGTCGTCTTGATTGAGAGTTTGTCGCATAGATCCACAATGTATTCAAGTGGCTATGTTATATTGTGACTGCATGGATCCACAGTGTATGATTGGTGGCCATGATCTTTGTTTATGATGTCATCAGTCTATGATCTGAGTATGGGAATGCCTACCTCAGAAGGGATACGTATGATATTTTTCCGATGCTTGGATGTTTGCAGGTTTCTGATTAGATGCGCTCTTGGTTCTTGACACACACATGCAGCTTACAAAGTCCGTCGACTATCACTGATTCCACTCTCAGACTTTGGGGGCCATTCTTTTATCCACAATTTTGGTCATCGTGATGATGTTATGATGATTTCATGATGATGGAAAATCAATCTCTTCAATAAGAATACTTTCTTAAGAAAAGCTGCACTTGTCTTCTTCCAGAAACTATATTTTTCAAGGATGTTCGCAGGCTACCTATATAGCTGCCTGTGAGAATGCTTGATTCTCGCAGGCTACATTAAGCCAGGGTGCGTATAATTCACACTGTAATCATTGCCAGGGTGAGAACATGTTTTAAAGAGGAAAAATATGAAGTTCTCGAGTCTTCTAGAAGAGAATCTTCGAGAAGAATGAGTTGGCTAACGAATGGTTGTTCAAGTACTAGCATTCCAGATATCTTGGGATCATTTCCTATCCAAGCAACTAAATTATCTTCTCCTATATATTGAGGAGATGGCTCATGGAAAAGGTTAGAAGCAAACTAGCAAGAGATTGATTGGAGAATTGTTGAAAGCCTGTATGAAGGACTGATGCTACAGCAGCAAGAGACTACAGCAAGTTCATCACAAGTGGTTGATTTTCTTCATGCATGAGCAAGTGTGTGTGTCAGAGCTAGGAGCCATTGAA
Organism: Picea engelmannii; assembly: GCA_009831015.1. Taxonomy (NCBI): domain Eukaryota; kingdom Viridiplantae; phylum Streptophyta; class Pinopsida; order Pinales; family Pinaceae; genus Picea; species Picea engelmannii. The sequence continues at coordinate 447,853 of ML790502.1, forward strand.
AGGAGACCTACGACATCAAGGCTCAGGTTGTAAGTTTCACTTTTAATTAATTCAATACAGTAATATGTCCCTTTCCCATAAAGATGATATCACTTTATTACATGATTCCTTGATCACATGTATAGACTAGCTATTGAATATATTAATATGCCTTTACTTTGATTGGTTTGTTCTGTTGTGATCTGAACGGAGCAAGAGCATCGGAGCAAAGCTTGGAACAACAGAGACCTAGGAAAGCGTTCATAAGGTATGTCCACAATCCTTATCTCTTAGTTCACTCAATAGGCTAGATCTAGGGAAAGAGTAGTATTCTGTCCTCTTTTGTTCTAGATCCAGGTGGATTTAGGGAGATCGGTTCGTGTCCGCACTTACGGATTAATCCTGAAACAAATAATTTAATTAATTATTAAAATAAATTTATGCAGTCTTTATTATAATATTATTAAAATTGGTAGTTGAAGTAATTAATGGGAGGGATAAGGTGGTTGAGGAATTCATGGGTGATAAGGTGGTTGGAGAATTGAAGGAGGGAGTGGGATTCGAGGGAGGAGGACAAGGGAGAGGGGACACAACTTGGGGAGCCATATTTTGGTGTTTGGAAGGGAAAATTTGGGATGAAGGAGGAGGAAGAAAGGCTTAAAGAAGGAGTTTTAGTGAACAGTTTGGCTTTAGGAATCTCATGGGGATACAACTAATGCTGGGAATTTTAGGCTTCGGGGCTAGGAAACCGCAAGGATTCCTACAGCTAGGGAGTCGGAGAGGCTGTTCCTAGTTGGTTAGGAGGTTAATACTCAGTTTGGGAAGGATCAACATCATCAACCAGGAAAGCGCTAAATCAACTAATATTCAGGTTGAGCTTCAAATTGAGTTAAATACCTTATGCATTTTCTACTATCATCATATTGATGTTATCATTATATTTTTGTTAATTATTATGTTTTTAGTATGTTGTTGTTGCTATGTTGTTAATTATTATGATGTTAGTATGTTGTTGTTGCTAAACTGTCAATTATTATGCTGGTAGAAGAATATCAAGAAAGTAAATTCTAAACTAAGTAGCAGTAATTAAAGAAGTAGACTAGAAAGTATTTATGTATTTATTTATTTTTATGAGGCTCTGTAATTTAGGCCTTACAAATGGTATCAGAGCCTGGTTTAAAAACTAAAACCTTGGGCTTGAACAACCACTTAGTTGTGAGAACAAGTTCCTAAGATAGCATGTAACCTACAACCTGAACCTTGGATAGGTTCATGCAACTACCCTTTGTTTACAACCCTTAATTAAACCAGAAATAACCCAGAAAGGACCCTACAACCCTAAAAAAACTACCCAGAAACTTATAGGACAAGAGGGTTAGTGAAGAAGGGAGAAGACCTTGCCATACCTCTTCCAGTATCATGTCCATATTTTCCTTATTCCATTGTTCCAAAATATGTACCTAGAAACATACTCATCTACAAAATAACATGAGTAAATAGTTATAAGGGTTAGATGCAATAACAAAATAAAATAAAATGAAATAATATAACAAATGCCAAATAATAAAAATATCGTGCTTATGATCCATCGATCCCTTTAACCAAAGCCACAAAATATATCAACAAAAGTCAAACCCCATAACACCAAGTGAAAATTCACGAGGAGGGATGAGCTCACTATTCATTCACATTGTTTCACTACACAAGGAGGGATGAGCCCACGTCCAATGTTGATAAAATCCATAAAACCCAACAGTAACATTATTGGAAAAGAAAATCCCATTGGAGATTGTTTAAAAGAAAAAAGACACTAAGTGCACATGAACTGCCACCTTCATTAAAATACAAAAAGAGTGTAACTTCATTCAGTCATGCATAGAGAGCGACAAACTGTACATTGAAAAAGGTAAAAAAAGGAAAAAATAAAAAATAAAATAAACATTCAACATCAAAGAGGAATTCAACTTTACATTATATAGTTTAAACTTCACAGTCTACTCTTTTTTTCTCCCTTACCTAGACCCAATTCCTTCTTCGAGATTCCTTTACAATAACAAAACAAGCACGCAGCAATCACCTCCCTTGCCAAAAGATCCACATCTAGGCACATGGTAAGCCAAGCTTGGAGATACCCATATCAAGAAGAAACAAAGAGAAAAGGACATCGAGCTCGAGACTCAAGCTTATGTTATGTACCAACCTTTCCTAAATGAATTAGCTATTGGCCACACTCCAAAAATACCAAGCGCCAACACACCGAAGGGAGGGAATCCCATAATGGACAACATATATGCACTACGCATGGCACAAAGAGAAAAGTGCACAGGGCAGACATGGGAATGGAACTAAACTGATGAAAATCCAATGTGTTAGCACAAGATAAAACCTTGAATAATTCCTTGTCGAATTGTAAAAGACATAAATCCAGAGAGAAGAATTCAATACAGTTGAGGGGTTAAAAGAATTCAAAAGAGAAAAAAGTTAATATGTAAAATAAAATAAAAATGTCGATGGATCATTCATAGAGTTTTAAACTAAGGGTTGGTTTCTAGTATGCCCCATAAAAATGACATGAGCTTGAAGGAGATGAGACAAGTCTAGGTACCAATCCTGGGTGACTTTGGCAGAATACTAACCCTATCAATGCCAAAAATCCAAAGAAAGAATATTATTTGCCTCAACCGAGAATCAAACACCCAAGTCAATGCTCAAGACAAATCCAAGCCACGAGGAAGGATCTCACAAGGTGCTATTCTTTGTGCACAACGCATCCAATGGAGCCCTCCATGAAGGAAGGAGCATGTTGGTTCCTCCAATTCCCATCCAAGCATCGAGGCTGAAGTCAAAAGGAAACTCCCATTGACAAGGCATCATGTAGACAGATAAAGGTTTGTATATTGTGCTTAGCACGTCCAACGAAGATCACCATAGAGGAAGGATCCCGCCATGGAGGAAGGAGCTCGACAGATCCTCCAATACCTAGCTAAGAATTGAGATTCAATTCACGAGGAGAAACTCTCACACAAATTTGTCAAAGAAACAACCCACCAACTCATTTCTTGTGCAGTCATGCTCAAACCAAACGACCAACATCAAGCTCACGAGACCACACAAACTACGTGCTTGCCGACATGCCAAGCAGTTGCAGAGGGAAGAGGTTGTTGGGAAGAAACGTTATGGGATGTGCAAGTGAGAGTGTTGGGTGTATGGTTTAGGTATTGAGAGCGGGGAGTGGGGGGGGCATGTAGGCCTCATGTGAGGACCCACGATGCCCAACTTTAATTATTTTAATTTTCTTTTGAATTTTAACTATTTTAATTTCTTTTAATTTCTTTTAATTATTTTAAATTCTTTTGTTTTTTAATTATTTTAATTATTTTAAAATTATTTTAAATTTTAATTATTTTAAATTTTAATTATTTTAAATTTTAACTATTTTAAAATATTTTAAATTTTAATAATTTTAATTATAAAAATTAAACTATTGTTATAATGTATGGATTTAAAAAAAAACAAAAAATAAATAAAATAAAACTGATTAATTAACATTACCTTAAGTTAATATAATGCTATTAAGGGTATTGTGATAAATTTTTAGTTAATCAATTATAAAGCATTATTAAATAAGAGAGGGTTTAATCAATTATAAGGTATATAAGGATATCACGGTTAGAAGACGAGTTATAATGCATGTTAAGGAAATACCCAAGGGTATGTGGTGAAGTACCCCGCAATATTATCCTAGTTAGCGAGGTGAGAGAGTTAGTTGTATACTTAGACGATGATACCAGTCTTAGATTCTTTAACTCTGACCTAAGACACTTACCCTAAAGAGAGTATTGTTTGTTTACAGACAAGTAAAAAAAAAAGAAATACGCCTAACCCTATGTTTACAAGTATAAGTTGAGCGAATGTGGACTGCCTTAAAAATCTTCCCTGATAAGAATTTTGTTTGATGAAGATCCATTTATTCAATATACTTAGGACTTAGGGAAATTGAGGTCAAGGGGCATCATAACAAGGACCTCCAACATCGGCGCTACCACCACCATCGCCTAAATCAGCTCTCATTTTGCGCTCTTTGAAGGCTATTAATGAGACATTAAAGGAGTGTCAGTTAGAAGACGTCAAAGTGGAGCCCCCACCATCTGGGGTGTGAAAACCTAAAGCATCAAGGGACTCAGAGGGAGGGTATCTAGCCAGGGACATCACCAGAGAAATACAAAATATCAAACTCCTAGACTTTTCTGGGGATCCTGCAGGTGAATGTGCGGAGGCATGGTTGGAAGGAATGACACAATGTTTCACCTTAAGAGACTATGCTTCCACATAAAAGGATAAAATAGCAATATTTCAGTTGAGGGATAGTGCCTTGAACTGGTGGGGTAACCTAGAGAGGCAGTTTCACATTACCCCAGACACCGTCTCATGGGAACTTTTTTAGGAAAGGTTTCGGAGGAAATATGTGTCGGCTTATTGTGAGGAACAACAGGTGGGATCATTTCATGCTCTAGTTCAGTGAAACAGGAATGTGGAAGAGTATGAGATTAGGTTCATGGAGTTGGTAAAATATGTCTCGTATATGTATATTGATCAATGACAGGAAGAATGTTTTGTGTATGGGTTAAAACCTAAAATAAGGGCCATGGTACGGATGTGGAAACTGTCATTATGAAAAGGAGCATATGAGATTAAACAGAGGTATGAGATCAACCTTTCCAGAGAACCCTGGATTCGTGGGGAAGGCCCCTAGGACCTTCTCTAGGGGAGGGATCTCTAGGATGCCTCCTTATGGAATTAGAGTCCCACCTAGGGCAGTTTCTACAGGTATCTCAATGGTAGCGAGTGTAGCATCCCACTCATCAACAATGATGTAGGAGGGTCCACGACCTTCTCAGGGAGAAGAAAGTAGGGGCAGGGGCTCCAGGGGAAGGAACTCATGTCAAAGACTATCACAAGGTATTTCATAGGTTCCATATCATGGTACATGTTGGAGGTGTTGAGGAACCCATTAACAACTTGACTTCCTAGAGTTGCAAGAAGGATTTTTGCATAGTGAAGGAAAGGCCCCGATGGGAAGAGCGAGTCGTAGCCACCAGATTTATACAGTGGTTAATAATCTCATGCAGAACATCAATCCATAGTTGTGGAGTCGTCCGGTACACTAAATAATGTGAATGTTAAAATTTTGTTTTATTCTGGTGCTACATATAGTTTCATTTTCTCCACCACCTCCTAGTCTAAATGTTGCTCCTATCAACAAGATTTTGTAATTTTTAGGTGGATCCCTCGGGTCTATATATCCTTGGGTGGTACCTCATCCTGAGGATCTTGAGTCATATGGAGGGTCCATGCCTCTCACCATAAACATTTATCGATCCATAAATCCCATAAAAAACTGTCGATATTGGTCAGTAACTCCATCCTCATATGGAGTTTGATCATCCTACTCTTCCTAAACTAGTTTTTGGCTCTTCGGGTTCACGTGACCTCCTAGATATTGAGTTTCCTTCAGAAGAGGACATCCTAGAAGTCATGGCTTCCATATGAAAGCTAAAGGATGAGGTGATTCATCGATCATATTTTCCTGATTCATACCCGATGAGAGCTATCATGATGAGTTTCAATCTAGGACTAGGGCGATTTTCTAGGGAATCCACTAGAATTCCTAGTCTCAACCCTTTTTTTGGCTCGATTATCTTTTTCGAAACTCACTACTAAATTAGTTTCTTCCCATTACACTGAATATTTATGTTTTCTATCCCCCTTACATATTGATGGGAATTATTCAAGAGCTATAATATCTCATGAAACTACTCATGACGAATGTATTTGTATGCACAAATTTGTTACTATGTGGCATGGCCTCGACCTGGTGTGTGATATGATGTCGACATCGACTCATGATTTCATTTATTATGAAAACAATCCTTGGCCTAAGCCTATAAATAAAATATACTTAGCATAAATAATCAAGATTCATAGTTCATTATACATAGGTGCGTGGTGTGAGTGATTTTTGTTTTTCATATATCATATCCAAAAAATCCAAAAAACATTTTCCTTTTGAAATTTCACTATGCATTTTGACCCATAGAATCTAGTTTACATGTGTTGATAGGATTATGGGGAATTTGTTTACAAAGATGGAGACTTCCATTGAACTTGAAGTACTTTTTCTTGAACTGGGATATAGGGATAGGTTTTTCCCTATGGTATCACCTTGCAATATTAAAGGTCCATTTTTTCCATCACAATGCCTTAGGTTCGATCTCATTAGGTTTTGATAGTAGCCACTCCATTTTTCAATATTGTAACTTGTACATTAGTGCATACCCTCAATGGGAACTCTATCTAGCAGCAAAATTGTCATTTGGTTCCCACGTTGCGATTTATGGTAGACTAAATAACCCTCCTGCAGTCCCGCCATGAGTTGACATTGAGACTTATTTTCCTATCTTCGTCTATATTCTAACCATATCCTGAGGGGGTTCCAAAATTTTTCATATTGTTTAATGGTCACCTATGCATTTGTTTCTCACATAATTTGTCTCACCACTAGGCTACATTTTTCTAGTAATCCTCTTACTATTATTGCAGTAGGATTTGACCATTTTCCTCTTTCATTATGTGGATTTTGTTTTGCATCCAGCCACCCATCGAGAGAATTGTTGGATGTGGAGCCTGATTATCTTCATGTTTCATAGGTATTTGTTTTCAACCATGTTTATACCCAATGAATACTATACACCCCAGAATATTTTACACCCCTCCATGCAGGGGGATTGTAGGGGGGGATTTCCCCCCCTGCGGAGTCCTGGGGGCTCATTCCCCGCATTGGGAGGTCCAGGAGCAAGCGGTCCCCCGAAAGGTGTTCGGAGATGAAGCCCTCGAAGGAAAAATTTCCTTGTAAATGTATATTGTAATTTCATAGTAAATCTGGGTTGTTCAATATAATTTTGCAGATCTGACGGTAGAAGTTATGTTATGGTTTTTTCCCCTAGAAGGAAACCCTATATTATGAGGGAAATGTATTTTGACAATGGATCATTGTGAATATTTTATTATGAGAGAGGATATTGTGAGAGAAAGAAGAGGAAGTTACAGTGGGTGTGTTGTAGGTTGTATCCCTTCATATTATGAATAATAAAAAGGAAGGACCTGACAATTTCTCTCATGGATGTAGCCCACACTGGGTGAACCACATATATTTGTGTCTCTATTGTATTTTATATCTTATGTTTTTTTATTTTTTCATTTGTTTTATTTTATTGTTCCGCGATCCTGTTTTTCTACCAACTGGTATCAAAGAGAAAGGTAACTTGCAGGTAAAGAGGGTTCCTCGCTCGAGTGGGAACAATGGTGAAATATGGAAAGTTTAGGGCCGAGAAATTAAATAGCTAAAACTACTAGTGATGGAATATACAGATAGAAGATTATTTATATCAGAAGGATTTATTCTTGTAACCAGGGATAAATTGAGTCCCTTCTTGTAACCAGGGATAAATGAAGGTGAAGATGAGAAATAGTCTAGTAAGTACAACAGTAGGGGAGTTGTTGTGATCAGTCTCGAAGTGGGACATTGTTGGTTGTGGAGCCTGATTATCTTTGTATTTCATAGGCCTTTGTTTTCAGACATGTTTATACCCCATGAATACTATACACCATGGAATATTGTACACCCCTCCATTTAGGGGGATTGAAGATGGAGCTCCCCCCCCTGCAGGGTATGGGGGGGTCATCCCCCTATATGGGATGTATGGGGGAAAGCAGGCCCCCCATGAGGGATTGGGGGTGAAGCCCCCAAGGGAAAAATTTCCCTGTAAATGTATATTTTAATTTCATAGTAAATCTAGATCATTCATTATAAGGTTGAAAATATGATGGTAGAAGTTATGTTATGGTTGTTTTCCCTAGAAAGCAACCCCGGTCCCTCTTTTATGAGGGAAATGTATTACGACTATGGATCATTGCAAATATTTTATTCTGAGAAAGGAGACTGTGAGAGAAATAAGAGGAACTTACAGAGGGTTTGTTGTAGGTTGTATCCCTTCATTTGCTGGATAATAAAAAGGAAGGGCCTGGAAATTTATTTGGTGGATGTAGCCCACACTAGATGAACCATGTATATTTGTGTCTTTATTGTATTGTGTATCTTCTGTGTTTTATTTCCACATTTATTTTATTTTATTATTCTATGATCCTTTTTTTCTAACAAGAAAAAATACTAAGAGGGTATCTTACTTACCAGTACCATTTGTATTCATGGTTTCTTAGGTTATTTCCATGCACTTGGAATAGGAGCATATTTCTAAGACACCTGTTCTCTCCATAGGAGCACACTTATATATATATATATATATATATATATATATATATATATATATATTTATTTATTTATAGATTCATTAAGGTACACAAAAATGACACATATAGAGTACACTTTTGTCTCTTTTTCAGATTAGTTAAAGTAAATGAAAAAGGCACATATGATGTAAACTTTTATCTCTTTTTCATACTTGTAAAAATACACAAAAAGGTCACTATCATGAGTATAACTTTAATTATGTTTTTTTGACCATTAGAAATGAACAAAAAATACACTACCAAGCATAAATGTGTCTCTATTTCCCGCTAATTAAACCATGAAGTAGACACCAAAATTCAAAAAATGGAGGGGGTTGTTTAGCATCGATATATTTATGAAATGGGAGTGTCACTCGAGTCACCCTTTAAATGGCCCCTATTTGAGTCCTCATGATATAGTTGGGTTTTATATTTCCTATGATTTGTTCCATTAATATGAGTCACAAATACTCCTTCGACTGGTTACTCTTTCATTCATTATGGAGAGTTATTTAATTCCTACTGCATTTTTTCACTATATCTATCCAGCTCTTGTTTATTGTTTCCAATTCACCATAATATGTCTAAGGTAATTTTAAGCTTGATTCGTCCATCTGTTGTTTTGTTTGTTATCTGAGTTAGCCTTCCCCATGTCAATTGTACTTGGTAATTGTATCTCTTCATAAAATTTCTTGGTGTATGTTTCATGTTGAATGATAGAGGATACATGAAGGCCCTCCTTCGATGGATCTCTTCCTATCAACTTCAACACATTATCTAGGAGAGGGATCTAGAAACCAACTAGTACCTTGGATATTGTAGTCCTTAGTGGTAGGCCTACTCATAATTTCCAATCGATTTTCATGGTTGAATCTGGATCGATTGATTCTATGAGTGTTCAACATTAGATGCTCTATTCACACTCATTGTATTGTACTAGTTACATTGGGGTCCATCTTTCTTATTGGTGGGTCCCCTCATGTTCGTTAATGGTATACATCAATGATCAGTAATCAAACAGTTTCTACATTGCTCGAAATCAACTCATCTATTTGCATGTTTTATATTTGTACCATTCAGGTTTGGGACGAATACCTTTCCTTTTCAACACCCCCTCTGAAGTTTCTATGGAGTATATCACTTGTATATCAGTACTTTTAAGACTTCGAGGGAACTCTCCTTAGTTCTCATTGTCTTCCTTATGTATATGTGGTGACATAGATCCACAATATATTTACTCATCTCTATGACATTATTTAGGACATGGATCCATTATGTATTATTTCATGGCCACAGTTTTACATTTGTTCATGGATCGACAATGTATTTTTTGGAATCCATTCTTTGATACTCTTCAGAGTCTGAATATGTCTACCTTAGGGATGGCCTATATATTCCTTTATCTGTCGTGTTTGATTGGAGGTAGTCTTTGACATCCAGACTTATTTTCTTTCTCCTCACACTCCATCGCATGGATACTATTTTATTTTAATGCGTTTCAACCATCCACTATTTTCTTGAACTCACACATTTGGGTGCATCTCCTATACTCTTAGTTTTCACCCTATAGGTTCAGAGAGAAACAAAAAAGAAGATGAAAAGTAAGATACATTTTATATTAATAAAATATCCTCTCTTCTTCCTTTTTTTTAATATTTTTATAAAAATATTTTATTATTAACTTCCATTATCTTCATTTTGATGCAACATATATGTTCTAGTTGTAAAATTGATATGTTTTATCTTGAAAAATACTTCTTCATTCTTCCATGACAAGGGGTTGGGTAGCATTTCCTTTTCTATTACAATTAATAACCACCATCATCATTAGATATAATGATATTAGAGACAAAAATGTACATGTACATTTATTGAATTTTTAATATAGTAATTTTGGTAAACTTCTATAGTATTCAATTAGTAATTGCTAATCTAAACTTCTTGTCTAGTACCTAGATACGAGTTATATGTTTTTAGTTTAAGTATTTTCTATTTCACCATGATAAACTCACACTATGTATCTCCATACACACTCACACACATAATATCTTATGTATTAGATTTAATTTTTTATATTATAGCAAAGAATACTATTGTTTTCTTTCTATGTGAGAAGTATTTATCTCCTTATCTGTCCATGGAAAATGCCATATCCATCTCACCATAGTTGTTTTTTTGGTGTTCTTAAAATATCAAATATAGAACAATTATGAACAAATATTTGTTGATGTCACACGTTTTTTTGAAAATACATCATTATTCTACATTTATAAGCTTCCTCGCATAGCACCAAAAAATTGCATCGTGCACCTATAATAAAAAATTCTTCACTATATAATATACCATATGTCTATAGTTATTGCAGAGTTTATGTACATATCTCTGCATCAAACAATGAAACATATTAATTCCAATCAAATATATAAAACCAACAAATCTCAAATCAATGTTCTTTATGTACACAACTCTAAACTCTACATAAACTCAACCAAATCTCTAGTATATTTGAAAAAGTTCAAAATCATTGATCTTGATCATTAGTAATAAAAATACCAATTAACTCCTTATCGTAACTTGAAATAAATTTACTAAAATAATGTAAAATAATTATATTAAAATCATAATTAAATACTCTATATTTATTTATTTATAATTCAATTATAATTTTTTTTAATTTGGTAATACTGATTTTGCAATTTACAAAGATAGAAATATTTAAAAATACAATTTTAATTATACATTTTAACAATATTTTTATATAAATATCATATGTATAATATTTTTATTATAATTAAATTGATATTATTCTTGAGATATTTGGAGATAAACTATGTATACTAAATAAAAATAACAATAGAGCTGAGATAAAAGATAAAAACTAGAATACGAAACAAAAAAGAGAGAAGTTGAATAATAATCAATACATAAATAAAATGATTTTTAAAAAATAGAAGGGTTAATGATTAATACTATGAATAATGGGTTTCAAAGGTTGGGTAAGTTTGTATTCATATTTCTAATTAAAATTATTAGGATGTTTTTTAGTTTTTCAATTTCCAAAGCTAGAATTTTAGTTTGTTAAAATAAAAATGAGATGATTAGATTTGTAGGTGTGATGTGATTATGGTTTTTAAATGAGTTTTAATATCAAATTTATCTGTAGATGTTTAAAATATAAATTTAATGTTTTTATTGCATTTAAAGAGAGTTTTAATATTTGTTTTGGCCAAAATCTTAGAGATATGGTCTGTAATACATTGGATATAGGGAAGATTACTGAAAGTTTTTGCTCTCCTTAAACCCCATAAAACCCTTAAACAAATATTTAGAACAACTAAGGATAAATGTTATCTCCCAAAACATATAAGTGACACATTTCATAATCACATCTCTAAGTGAGTTTAAGTCAGTTATAGCCTAATTCTCTTACAAATATAAGGATACAAACTTAGTCAATCTTGGAAACCTATTATTGATCATTATCTTTTTTATTTTTAAAACATTATTTTATTTAATTATTTGTTATTTTTAAACTTCTCCTTTTTTTTTTGGTATAACTTTTATCTTTTATCCCCTCTAATGTTAATTTTTTTTACCTTTTATAATTTTTACCCATCTCTTAACTTATGGTAATCTTTATTGCCAACGCAAGAACTGTGCATCTGAACTCTGCTTTGATTTCATAGGAGAACGTGCTAGGAGGGCACACTATGATAGTCTCAGACTCAGAGAGGAGCCTCAACGTTATTGAATTCCTTGGAGGAGGAACTGCACAGAGAAGACACAAAAGAAAGAGTTGTTGAATACTCTGTAGAGCTATACCAGGAGGGCATTGAGCAGGTGAAAGTGTGCATGAAAGGATTATATTTCGAGTCTGAAGAGACATGTGTCAAAAAGAATATACCCATAGAGTTTTTGAATACTCTCGAAAGCTCTGCAAGTTTGCATTGAGCAGAAGTTTCAAAGAGGGAACATATATCCCTTCGAGGAACAAAAGGAAAGAGACCTCTGAGGTCCGATCAGTTGAAGATCATATGAAACAAAGTTGCTAAACACTCTAGGGAAGATATCTGCAAGTGTGCATTGAGCAAATGCAAGGAGTGCATCAGTGAACATGAAAGAGTTCAGGATTTGGAAGGAAGAGTTGTGCAAGTTGTGCATCAGGCCAACACTTAGAGAAGTGTTGAGAAATTCCAAAGGCTCATTCGAGTGCAAGGAGTGCGCAAAGGTGAACTTGTTTCAATTTTAAAAGATGAGGAGAGACAACACAAAATTCGTGTGTTGTGAACTTACTCCAAGTTCAGAAGCTCAAAAGAGCGCAGAGCGTCCCAAGAGGGCATCGGAAATAGTTTGAAGGAAAGTTGAGGGTCGAGACCTTTAGGAGAATGAGAAAGTTTAAATCTCGGGAGGAGCAGTGAAAAGTTGCATGAAGAGGCAAGTGTGCACTAGGGTGAGGTCAAATCCCATTGACAGAAGCTTGGGAGGAAAAGTGAAATCGAAACCCAAGTAGTCGGGCTCGCGGGAGAAGGTTCAAAGGCTGCAACCTTTGAATACTTACAAATTATTCCAATTCATGAGAACATATAAGATCAAGAAGAGGAGTAACAATAGTTGTTGGATCATCTGCAAGGAGAAGATCTGGTTTGTTGAATCCTACATCTAGACACCAGTAGGAGTGCACCGAGGAGAAGGAAAGTTCCCAACCATTGGATCTGAGCACGAAGGATCGACACCCATCAGATCGAGGTAAGGTGTACGTAACTTAATTCCCTTTTTAAGTGCACAGGAGAGTAGACTCGCCAAAGTCCCTAAGTGTATTGGGTTCATCCATCCTCTAGAGGGACAGGTGGCGTAAGATCCGAAACTCTAGAGAAATAACACTTTGAGAGTTTTCAATCGACAAGAGTGAAAATTTGTCAAAGCTCTAAAGCTCAGAGCAAATCTTGGTCGTTGATTGTTAAGAGACACGTGGCGATAGAACTGAGACTATGGAGGAATTACACTTCGGTAGATCTCAGACCTAGTGGTTGTAGAATCGTCAAAGTCCTGAAGCAGTGAAGTAAATCTGGACCATTGGATCTAGAAGGGTATGTGGTGAAGATCCATGCACTTCGGGGAAAAGACTATGTGGAGTTTGTAGAAATCCCAAAGCCCGATGTAGTGGATTATATCCTAGTCGTTGATTGCTATGAGGTAAGTGGCATCAAATCGTGGACTCCATAAGGAACCACTCTAGGAGAAAGGGGGTGCAGAAGGAGAAAAAACTCCCAAAATCATAGGGAGACGGAGGATATCTGATCCGTCCATTGAAAAGGATGCATGTTAGTGGATCATGGAATTTGGAGCAGTCGTACTCTAGAAGATACAAGGTGTGGATGTAGAAATAACTCTCAAAAGTTGAATTTTCGGAGTTGATCGCGACCATTGATCGGAGAAGGAAATGCATCGTCGGATCATGGAATTTGAAAGTTTTCTCTCTGGAGGAAAAGATGAGGAGGAAGAGGATTCATTGATAAGAAGTCATCTAAAGCTCCAGAGGTAAGAATATAATATTATACATCTGTTGTTTGAACATGTGGTGTCAGGTATGTCACTTCGAACGTCGTACACTACAAAGGAATCTTGAATTGGGTGGAGTGAAAACTCTCTAAGGTCGAAGCGTCGGAGTCCATCTAGGTCATCCAACATAAGTGGACATGTGTCAACAGATTGTGTACTCAGGAAGTTTATCACTCTGGAGGATTTGTGTGGTGGTTGTGTTATCACTATAATAATTTCTTGGAATCCAAGTCTTGAGATTTGGTGGAATGCTAAATCAGTATAGAGGAGTGTTATATTACAAGGTGGGGTCATATCTAGCAGACAAGGTTAAAATTGGTGGAGACATAGGAGTGATGGGACCCAACAGGCCATAGATCTTGAGCAGCATAGATCGACGGTCATGAGACATATCAGGTGAGGAAATAATGTGAAGGTTAATCACTAGAGAGTGGGTCGAGGAAAATACCGTGGTTTCAAACCATAGACACATGGCACCTCCAAAATCATATTGGGAAGAAAAGTGGGTCAGAGAGAAAATGCTCAACCACGCCCTGATGTCACATGTTCTAATATCATTAAATATGTCAAATCTAAAGATATCATGTGGAGGGGGGAAACTAACGACCATTCAAATCATCTCAGCCCACATTTTCAAGTACTTTTCATCCGTGCAATGCCAGGTGAGCGTCGCCAGATAACCAACTTCTCATACAACCTTCTCATACATTTAATGATCGTGAGGTTGATTACATGGAAGGTTACTTCAATTCAGATTTGAAGCCTATGCTAAGATATTAGCCTAAAAAAGATGATGAAGTTGATCAAGAAATTGTTCTTAAAGGTTATTTTCCTCCCTCTGAAACTAATATAAGTATGCAACAAGATTTACAGCAAGGAAAAATGTTTCAAAGTTGTCTTTCTTCCCTTGAGAATGATGTGGTGGTCGAATTTCTAAATGGCCTAGACATGGATGAGTATCTTGAAACTACATCTATGGAAACTTCAAGTGGTGAACAAACAAATTACATAGAGTTTCAATAAAGAAACAAAACAATGTATGCCATTTTTCAATTAGAAATACAGAAAGATAACAAAGAGGCAGTGGTTTTGTTTGATTCATTTAAAAATAATGGTTTTGAAAATGCATCCATGAGAACTCTGGACTATGAAATAGTACTTTGATGTTCACTTTTCACATTTGCAATAATATTATGAGAAGAAACTTATTTCCATTCATTCATTTGAAAGCCAGAATGACAATACTCAAGCAAATTTCCAGAAGGTTAATAAAACCAAATAAGAACCTTTTGATGAAGAAGAGGATAACCCTGATGCACATAGTATGGTTGTCATATTTAAAGATGTTCAAGGATATATGAATGTTTTTGTTGATATGCATGTAATATTAGACAAACCTATTTCTGGCATTTGATTTGAAAGTGGTCCTAGAACTGAAGAAATAGAGCAAGAGAAACAAACACTTATGAAAGCGGCTTGTCTTTCTATTTTTTCTCATCAAGAAGAAATGATTTTTCATGAATTTCAAGATCCTGTGGCCATCCTATTACAGTCTTCAGTGAAGGAGTAGTGTTTTTCATTCATAATATTAGGTTTTGGATTCAAATTTTTCTTTCAGTTGCCATATTTTACATTTGTCTTCCTACTTAAGAAAGATGTGAGCGGAGAAAAATCGGGAAGCCGATTGCTTGATTGGCTACATTGGCACTTTAGCATCACTTGAGTGAGTATTCATTTCATTAGTTTTAGGGTAGGTAAGTGAAAATAATCTTGTTGGTCAAGCATTTTTTGGATTTCTAGTAGTCTATAGAGTCAGATTTCTAACGATATATTCAGTAGCTAGTGGATAGTAGTGTGCAAAGTTTGGTTTTCAATAGATACTAGTGATATGTTGGAGTAGCATACACACACATGTTTTGGGAGAATCCCAATGGATATGTCACCTAGTATACAAGTTCTTTGTTACTTCATAGGGAGGGTAACATCTCCAGTTGGAGCCTATATTATCACTATAATAATTTCTTGGAATCCAAGTCTTGAGATTTGGTGGAACGCTAAATCAGCATAGAGGAGTGTTAAATTAGTAGGTGGGGTCATATCTAGCGGACATGGTTAAAATTGGCAGAGACATAGGAGTGATGGGACCCGGTGGGCCATAGATCTTGAGTGTCCCAGATCGACGGTCAGGAGACATATCGGGTGAGGAAATAACGTGGAGGTTAACCACTAGAAAGTGGGTCGAGGAAAATACTATGGTTTCAACCCATAGACACATGGAACCTCCAGAAGAATATCAGGGAGAAAAGCGGTTGAGCACAAAACTGTTCAACCACGCACCAATGTCACATGTTCTGATATCATTAAATATGTCAAATATAAAGATCACATGTGGAGAGGGGAAAGTGACGGTCGGTCAAATCATCTCACACCACTTAATCGAGTACTTTTCATTCGTGCAATGCCAAGTGAGGGCCACCAGATAACCAACTCGAAGGCTCATCATTCGAAATAGACTGACCAAACATGATAAACCGACGTACCTGCAAGTAATATTGTCAGTAGTTCATGATTGGCACTCAATGACGATTATTATTCAAAACATGGGTTACATTACTATGTTTTGGGAAATTAACATTCTACTTCAGAACGAGGTAGCCACAGGTCGAATCATTCAGCTAAGGAAGATAAGGTCATGCTTTCTAAAAAAACAGGAAAAATGGATACGATGGACAAAGTGGCCTCCAATGAACTAGGATTTTCAGCTAATATGACAAATTCATCATTGAAGAAAAGAGAAAAACTGGTTCCTCGAATCTTAGCAACAAAATTTTATACAAAGCCTTCGGGAGAGCTAGGAGCGGATGAAGAGGTCATATTGAATCCCATAATGAAGGATTTAATCATCAACGGATACGCAGGTGAACACCATACACGAGATGTCAAGAGGAAACAGAGCAAGTGTCAGAAGGAAAAGGTAAAACCTGAGGTGGTCGAAAGCGTTGGCGAAAACAAACCTACCTGGCTTGATACATTAAGAGAATAAATTTCCAAGCTGAAATAGATTGTAGGCTAAGTTTAGTGTGTGTCAGAGAATTTTGTAGTAATATTGACAAGTGGCCTTCAAGGCAAAAATACCTCAAATATGTCAGTTTTCTTTATAATGTCGCCTAGAAAATAGGAGTTAGGTTGTTGTACGTTACTCCTTTTTAATCGACAATTATTTTTTGAAGTTTGGGGAAGATGATTCGTTCTAAATCCTGGATGTAATCTACATATATATACTATTCCAAATATAAATAAAGGGTTTGATGGACCGAAGAGAGGCCTTCCCTCGTAGCAGGAAGACTTTGTAAATCCATGGAGCTAAAGTGAATATACAATGCAGAAGCATTTTGAACTGTTTATGAAAAGATTTTAATAGTTGTGATATGAGTTATGTTTTCTCTCATAATATGTATTTCTTGTGTCTTTTAAATCCCATTTACATTTTGGATAATTAAGAGTCCATAATTCATCTTATGACTCTCTCGAATTAGTAATTTAAATTATGTAATCCTCTTCTTGACTAATTTAGAATTCATATCAATATGCTCTGATGCAGATATTTGTTTTCCTTTTCCTCTTTCACCACATAGATTTCAATTTTAAAAAACTCAGACTCATTGCGTCATTTATCCTTTCTCCTCTAGAGAGTTCTAATGGCTTGCCACTGCTTTATTCATTTTTGAATCCAAAGCCCCAAATGTTACCCCCTTATCTTTGCCAACAATTGTATATAACCCCCAAACAGACCGAATCTATCCATTGATTATCAAAGAAATACCTAGTGACATGAGATAGCCCTCTCCGAATTGAGCAGGCTAGTGCCCAGCTCTAAAGTAGGTTGAAACAATTACCTCTATCGTTTGTCTATTTAGTTGGACAAAATCTACAAAGTGCTAATAGGTTGTTCACAATTCACCGAAGCGCCGAAGACTGATCTAGTTTTGGGTCACTGATCATATAAGGAGAGAATGCATCATTGATTGGAAAGGGGACATGTGGAGAGTGAAGGTTCACTCAAGTAGAAATCCACTCTAGAGGTTTGATACTCCAGGAGAAAGAGAAGCAGTAGAGTGTTGATTGGAAGTTGCCTGAAGTGGAACAAAGGGTGTATCTCAACCATTGATCGAGGTGAGAACATGGTGCTCGGTCCATAGCTCCGATTAAAAGTCACTTTGGGGAAAGAAGGTGTTGAAACATTTGGAATTCCCAAATCCTAAGTTCTGAAGTAGATCATGGCCATTGGCTGTTAGAGAAGTTTGGGTCGTAGATTTCAGCCTTGGTGATTTCATCGATTTGAGGTTCGGGAATTTGGAATCAACATCACTCGAAACTGCCAAAGTCTGAAGTCACAAAGGAATTTAGCCCCAGGTCACAGCCCAAGTTCATATTGTAACAACCCTAATTAACTCTTTAATTATCATGATTGATAAATAATAATTTAATTAATTATTAAAATAAATTTATGGAGTCTTTATTAAAATATTATTAAAATTGGTAGTTGAAGTAATTAATGGGAGGGATAAGGTGGTTGAGGAATTGATGGGCAATAAGGTGGTTGGAGAATTGGAGGGAGTGGGATTCGAGGGAGGAGGACAAGGGAGAGGGGACGAAACTTGGGGAGGAATATTTTGCTTTTTGGAAGGGAAAATTTGGGATGAAGGAGGAGGAAGAAAGGATGAAAGAAGGAGTTTTAGTGAACAGTTTGGCTTCAGGAATCTCACAGGGATACAACTGTTGCTATGAATTTTGGGTCCGAGGTCCAGAAAACCATAAGGATTCTTACATCTAGGGAGTCAGAGAGGTTGCTCCTAGTTGGATGGGAGGTTAATACTCAGTTTGGACAAGATCAACATCATCAACCGGGAAAGGGATAAATCAACTCATCAAGTTGAGCTTCAAATTGAGTTAAATAACTTATGCATTTTTTTCTATCATCATATTGAAGTTATCATTATATTTTTGTTAATTATTATTTTTTTAGTATGTTGTTGTTGTTATGTTGTTAATTATTATGATGTTAGTATGTTGTTGTTGCTAAACTGTCAATTATTATGCTCGTAGAAGAATATCAAGAAAGTAAATTCTAAACTAAGGAGCGGTAATTAAAGAAGTAGATTAGAAATTATTTATGTATTTATTTATTTTTATGAGACTCTGTAATTCAGGCCTTACAAATGGTATCAGAGCCTTGTTTCAAAAATGAAACCTTGGGCTTCAACAACCATTTAGTTGTGCAAACTAGTTCCTAAGATAGCATGTAACCTACAACCTAAACCTTGGGTAGGTTCATGGAGCTACCCTTTGTTTACAACCCTTAATTAAACCAAAAATAACCCGCAAAGGACCTTGCAACCCTAAGAAAACTACCCAAAAAATTATAGGACAAGAGGGTTAGTATAGCAGGGAAAAGACCTTGCCATACCTCTTCGAGTATCATGTCCATATTTTCCTTATTCGATTGTTCCAAAATATGTACCTGGAAACATACTCATATACAAAATAACATGAGTAAATAGTTATAAGGGTTAGATGCAATAACAGAAAAAAATAAAATGAAATAATATAACAAATACCAAATAATAAAAATATCGTGCTTATGAGCCATCGATCCCTTTAACCAAAGCCACAAAATATATCAACACAAGTCAAATCCCATTGCACCAAGTGCAAATCCATGAGGAGTGATGAGCTCACTATTCATTCACATTGTTGCACTACGTGAGGAGGGATGAGCCCACACCCAATGTTGATAAAATCCATAAAACCCAAAAGTAACATTATTGGAAAAGAAAAACCCATTGGAGATTATTAAAACAAAAAAGACACTGAGTGCACATGAACTGCCACTGTCATTAAATAAAAAAAAGAATGTAACTTGATTCAACCCTCCATACAGAGCGATAGACTGTACATTGAAAAAGGACAAAAAATAAAAAAATATAAAATAAAATAAACATTGAACATCAGAGAGGAATTCAACTTTACATTATATAGTTTAAACTTCACAATCTACTTTTTTTGTTTGCCTTACCTTCACCCAATTCCTTCTTCAAGATTCCTTTACAATAACAAAACGAGCACACCACAATCACCTCCCTTGCCCAAAAGATCCACATTTGGGAACATGGTAAGCCAAGCTTGGAGATACCCATATGAAGAAGAACAAAGAGAAAAGGGCATCGAGCTCGAGACTCAAGCTTATGTTATGTGACAACCTTTCCTAAATCCATTAGCTATTGGCCACACTCCAAACATACCAAGTGCCAAGACACCGAAGGGAGGGAATCCCACAATGGACAACATATATGCACTACGCATGGCACAAAGAGAAAACTGCACAGGGAAGACATGGGAATGGAACTAAAATGATGAAAATCCAATGTGTTAGCACAAGATAAAACCTCGAAGACTTCCTTTTTGAATTGTAACAGACATAAATCCAGAGAGAATAATTCAATACAGTTGAGGGGTTAAAAGAACTCAAAAGAGAAAAAAGTTAATATGTAAAATAAAAATAAAAAATGCCAATGGAGCATTCAGAGAGTTTTAAACTAAGGGTTGCTTTCTAGTCTACCCCATAAAAATGACATGAGCTTCAAGGAGATGAGACAAGTCTAGGTACAAGTCCTAGGTGACTTTGGCAGAATAGTAACCCCGTCAGTGTCGAAAATCCAAAGAAAGACTATTCTTTGCCTCAACAGAGTATAAAATGCTGAAGTTAGTGCTCAAGACAAATCCAAGCCACGAGGAAGGAGCTCTCAAGGTGTTATTCTTTGTGCACAACATGCCAATGAAGCCATCCATGGAGGAAGGAGCCCACCGGTTCCTCCAACACCCAACCAAGCATCGATATTCAAGCCACGAGGAGCAACGCTCACATAAAGGCACCAAAGAAACAACCAACAAACTCATTTTTTCTGCAGTCATGCTCAAACCAAATGACCAACACCAAGCTCACGATACCACACAAACTACGCACTCACCGACATGCCAAGTAGTTGCAGAGGGAAGAGGTTGTTGGGAAGAAACGTTATGGGTTGTCCAAGTGAGAGTGTTGGAGGTAGGGTTTAGGTATTGAGAGTAGGGGGGTGGGCGGGGAGCATGCGGGCCTCATGCGAGGACCCACAATGCCCAACTTTAATTATTTTAAATTCTTTTTAAATTTTAACTATTTTAATTTCTTGTAATTTATTTTAATTATTTTAAACTCTTTTATTTTTTAATTCTTTTAAAATTCTTTTAAATTTTAATTATTTTAATTTATTTTAAAGTTTAACTATTCTAAATTATTTTAAATTTTAATAATTTTAATTATAAAATTCAAACTATTGTTATAATGCATGGCTTTTAAAACAAATAAAATTAAATTGATTAATTATCATATTAACATTACCTTAAGTTAATATAATTCTATTAAGGGTAATGTGATAAATTTTTAGTTTATCAATTATAAAGAATTATTAAATAAGAGAGGGTTTAATCAATTATAAGCTATGTAAGGATATCACGGTTAGAAGACGGGTTATAATTCATGTTAAGGAAATATCCAAGGGTAAGTGATGAAGTACCTCACAATACTGTCCTAGTTAGCGAGGTGAGAGAGTTAGTTGTATCCTTAGACAATGATACCAATCTTAGATTCTCTAACCCTGACCTAAGCCACTTACCCTAAATAGAGTAATGTCTGTTTACAGACAACTAAATAAAAAAAAAAATTATGCCTAACCCTATGTTTACAAGTATAAGTTGAGCAAATGTGGACTGCCTTAAAAATCTTCCCCAATAAGAATTTTGTTTGATGAAGATTCATTTATTCAATATACTTAGGACTCAGGGAAATCGAGGTCAAGGAGCATCATCACAAGGACCTCCAACGTCGGTGCTACCACCACCATCATTTGAATTAGCTCTCATTTTGTGCTCTTTAGAGGATATTAATGAGACATTAAAGGGGCGTCAGTCGGCAGATGTCAAAGTGGAGCCCCCACCATTTGGGGTGGGAAACCTTGAAGCATCAAGGGACTCATAGGGAGGGCCTCCATCCGGGGATATCACCAGAGAACTACAAAATATCAAACTCCCAGATTTTTCTGGGGGTTTTGGTCCCCAACAACTGCCCCTAAATTTTTACAAAATTTAAATGGTCCCCATTAGAATCTTGATAATTATAATGATCTACAGAATCAACCTTTTCAAATAGTTCCATACCTTGGTTTTCTTTGAGACAAACTTAAGACATTCACTATAATATGACACATTCATTACAAGAGTATATGTCAAAATTTAGAAACGAACATAGAAATCTCAATTTAAACAAAAACATTAATTTTTATCAATTGTTTACTTTCGTTTAAATTATGATTGTACGTGTTCTTTCTTTTTGTTCATTAGAAAGCATAGCTATTTTTTAATAATGGGTTCAATACTTCATCAAATAATATCTTGGTTGGTTTCTCATTTTCATAAAATCATTTGGTGATATTATTTAACTAAATTCTTTTTTCATTTTGCATCTCATCTCAAAATAAAACTAATAATAATAAAAAAAAAATTATCTATCATTTGTTTGATTTTGTAAAAAACCAAAATTAATATTTTTCTCTTCTCCATTAATTTGAAGCTTCTAGAATTTTAAGATCATATTTGAAATGAAATTATAAAGAATGTTTGTTTAGAAATTATAGTTAGCTTAAATTCATTTTTTATTTTATTGTTCTAGATTTTGTTGTATTCAGAATTTTTAGGTTATTAATTTAGGTTTATTTTTGTTTCACAGGTTTATATTATCAGTGATTTGGTATGGATCTGATCATTCTTGATTTTATTATCCAAATAAGTTCAACATGATTGATCCAAAAACAATATTGGATTGCTACAAATAATTTTATGAGCAACAACAGATAAAATTTGGAAAGGTGTCAAGATCAGACAAACAATTTTTCATGACTGATTGCAGCCAAATCATGAGGAATTTGAAGAAATGGTTGAAAACCCATTTCCCAAATGGACCCATTCACCTTCCGTGTAGAAATTTTCCCAAAAAAATGCATGATTTGAGAGATATTTGTGTCTCTTTATGAGGCAAATTTCACTTGGTGGAAATTAATAGTGACGCCCAGACTGTTCATTCATTGTATAAATATATGAGAAAGATCATAGCCAATGGATATCTAAGAATTGGAGAGGAGGATTTTTATCCTTTCTCTTCTGTATATGATTTATGTTGTAAACGTTTCTTCTTTTCAAATGGAGTAACGGATGGTTGGAATCTTTGGGAGAATAGACGAGTATTTTCAAAGAAGAATATGGAATTCAAGGTTTCTTAATGGCTTGTGTCCTGTGAGTAAAATGGTTTTATTTTTATTATAATATATGCTTTTGTCCTGTGAGTAAAATGGTTTTATTTTCATTATAATATCTTCATATTCTTTGAATAATTGATTATGCATTGATTTAAATAGCTTTAGTCTTTTTTATCAATACATGGTTAATTGAGATCATTTATATATTAATTTTTTTCAATCTTTAAGAATCTATTATCCCAAAAGTTCTTCCAGGACTACAATATGGGCATGTAATTTTGAGAAAGAATATGGGAAAACAATTCATATTTGGCTTTAGACCTATGTGATTCTTATTCCATTTCATTCTTTCATTACTGTTGTATTATGAGAATGTTATTATGGTTGATTTTAGCTTTAGCTTGTCATCATATGGTGTTTTCATACTGTTAAATGTTATATGTTGTCCATAATTTCTTATTCCATTTTTTATGTGTGATTGATCTATCATTTCATTACTTTTGAATTTATTCTGAATGTTAAATGTTGGATAATATCAATATTCAGATCTCAGTTTTCACTCATTCTTAAATATTGATCATCCTAAGATCACATGATTTTTAATTAGATATCTTTCTGTTGTTAGTAATTTACTCCAATATCAAATACTTCATTGAATGTATTCTGGAAGTGCTAGTATTATTCTGTTATAGGTTTCCCTTAACAACATTATAGGCAAGATCCCATATAACAAAAGAAGATAAACTCAGTTGATTAACCAGTTAGAGGTTAGTATATGCATTATTTTCTTTTATTTAGAGTTGTTTATGAATGAAACAATGATTACATTAATTAGCTTTGACTGTTTTTGTGTCACTGTTTCAATCATATTCATTTAGTATTTATTTGTTTAATATCTTAAAAAAAAGAAAAGTATTTTTCATATTTCATTCGGAAACTATATCAAACAATCATTTTCGCAATATTTCATGAAAACCTTGTAAACTATATATGAACTATTCATAAGCATTTGTATATTCACATTCTTAGGTAAATATTTGTAATTGTTGTATCGATTGTTAGAATATTTTCTTTAGTTAGTTAATTTCATTTTTCTATCTTTAGGACCCTTGTGGGCTAACAGAGCCATTAAACCTGTCAAGATAGATCATACCAAATGACTTAGTTTAATTAGACAACCCCTGACCAGGTCTATCCTTCTAGTTGATGGTGTGTCACTTACGCCTGTCGAAAAATGGCGCTAGAAGGAGGGTCGAGTAAATTTAATGATTAAATGTTTCACCCCTTAGCCTTTCATAATTCCATATTTATAAATCCTTCTTTTGTTTCATCTTGAAATGAACTAGATGGCAGTCTAGACGGACAAGTTGGCCTTGCATGATTCTTTGTTTTCAATGTATTTGATTCCCCATGGCTCCCAAAATCACTATGTTGGAAGATGATTTCCACTTCTCATTACCTAATATTTCCAACAATACAGTCTCTCGCTTTTCCAAACTCACCTTTGATGGTGGGAGGAATGTATCTGCAAAAGACCATATTAACAAGTTTTGGTGTAAATGCATCAAGAATGATATTTCTGATTTAAAGGTTTTATGCAAATTGTTTTCTTTTACTTTTAGGGGCCAGATTAAACATTGTTTTGAGTCTTTTCCCACGTATCACATTATTGATTGGTTTCAATTTGTAGATGAATTTTTAGATGATTTTGAAAACTATGATTACAATCAATTATCTGAATAATTTCAAACTGTACTTATCAATGAAAATTCATCTCCAGAAGGCTTTTCAACAAGAATCTATCATCTTCTCTGTAAATTTAATCTTGATGACATATTGTTTGTACTAAATCTCCTCTATGATGTTTTCATTCCTTTCATCCAGTCATATTCAATCGCAAATGATGAATCAAATACAAATCCTATCACTCAATTGCGAGAAGAATTTTGTTTACAGGATGAGAGGAATCCATCCGGAAATTTTCAACAAGCAAGGGAAGTAGAATCTATTGAAAATGTTTTTACTGACAATCAAAGTAGTTTTTCCTCTGAATCATTGCATATTCATTCCTCGACCATCGTGAAAGAAGATTTGATGTTGGGTGAAGGTGAATGTCCATATTCTTCTAACTCTTGTTCTAATCAATACTTAAATTCAATTATTAAGTTATTCAAGAACACTTAGGTGATGAAAATGATCTTAAGTATTCTAACATTCCTATGAAACTGATTAGAGATTTAAATCTGCAATTTGAAGAAGAAAACTTAAACCTTCATCCACAAATCATACCTTATCCACAGGAAAGATTAGATGTTTTTCATGAATGTTTTGAATTATGTATCATACAAGAGACAAATTTAGATGATCATATTATGTTGAAGAATCTATCACCAATACAGAGTGAAAGTTTTAAGGAAAGTGAAGAAGAATGTCCTAAGAATACCATTGTTAAATATCATAGCTAAAGAGATTATTTTCATGTGTTCATTTCTGATTCTTTTTACTCTTTATATCCTGATCTCTTCTTCGATTCTGGTGGACTTGATACTTTATCCATAGTATCTTACTCTTTTCCATCACAATCAAATCTTTTCGATATGCCAAAATTTGGTGAAATTAATTCCAAACATAATATTTATGAAGTTGGATTTGATTCTCTTTCACTTTCATCACTCGAATGGAAAAATGACATGTTGCAAGATGATTTTACACGATTTATTTTTGAAAAATACAATGCACTCATCCTTATGGAGACTGAATATTCTACATTGCATATCCTTTCTTTGATTAGTTCAAATTTTAATGTTTATGCTTCACATTTTGAAACGATCAATCTCATCAAAGGAATCGTTCAAACCAATAATCTAACTGATGTCATGAATCCTCTTATGATGTGTTCCACATTGATATATCCATTTCATAAAATTCATAGTTTTCATCCTATTTTTTATGAAATGATCTTAGAATGGCTTGAAGATTTGTATCTAAAAAATCTTCATAATAAAGATAAAGTTGTGCTTGCTTTGTTTCTACCTAAATATCTAGGAAGTAAGCATTACATGATTTTTTTAGATCCTCCATGTGAAGAAATTGGTGAACACTTGGAGAATTGTCAGAAGGATGGGGCATTTCGGCATTGGCTGATGGTTATGTTAGGTCCCCATAATATTGACAAGTTTTCCAAACTTACGTACACTCTTACATGCCATTATGACTCATATCACGACTAGATTGCAGAATGGTTGGAGGATTCATACATAAAGAAGTTTCAAAAGAATTGTAAGGTCATTCTTGTTTTGTTGTTAAAAGGATATATAGGAGGTAAGCATGACATATTTCTTTTGTATCCGCAAATACTACATTTTTTATTCTGATTTTCGACTTTCTATGCCTTGCAAGATTGGATATTCTCTTGTGGTTGCATTGGAAATACAATTTTACATAGCATTTTGATCTATTTAGTAGTTTAGAGTAGGTTTAGGAGTAGATTTCCTTCAGTTTTCGTTCTCAATATTTCTTTGTGTAATAATGCAATTATGAACACAAGTGGGTACACCAAGAGAACCACAATATGAATTTTGTCAAGGAAGTCCACTTTAAATCTTTTTCTCTCTGCTTTTCGTTGAATATTTATTTTCAAAAACACAGTATCATCATGAAAATTTTAAATGGAAAATAAAGAGATAAGTAAATTTGAACTATCAATTCAACCCTGACCCAAGGTGCCACGAGTAGGACTGCACTCATCTTAATAAGGATTTTTCTATTTTCTTTTAGTCCCTTTTATTTTTAATAATAATGTTTGGTCAAAGTAGAATCTCATGCATCACCATCTTAAGAAAAGAGCTTGCTCGCACATGATATTTTATATGATTTAGTTATTCCTTTATTTTATAGTGATATTCTAGTGGATCCAAAAGTGCAAGTTTATCTTTGGCCAAAATTGTTTCCTGAAAACTTTTATTTTTCTGTTTTTATTTTGTGTACTTCTGATTTTTAATCCCAATAATAAAATTTGATTTGGTGTGTTGTGTGCTTTTTGTTTTCTTTGATTCTTGTGAATCAGTTTTCTTCTTATCTGTCTTTTTCAATCAATATATTTATTATCAAAGAGTTATTGTCGAAGGAAGCATTTATTTTAAGACTTGTGTTTTTCAAGCAAATTGAAATAGTTCAAAGAGGTCCTAATATTAAGATATAGCTCAAACAATTGATTTTTAAGTCAGTTGTCACTTTCATTTTGTCCTCAATTTGTTTTTGTCAAAGTATTACGCTAGAGATATGTTTTAAATCTTTGAGAATTACGATGATCTTTAAACTTTTTACGCTGTCCATATTCTTAAGGAAACACTTTTAAGTGCTTCCCCATTCTCTATATGATTTCTTAAAGGAAATCTAAAATCTCTAAACCATGATAAAACTTTCAGTTTTGAAAGCAAATAAATAAGCATGATCAACTATTCACCTGTATTGCAATTAACCTCGAGTATCACCCCTCTCTCTTTGTCATCAAGAAATCTATAATTGTATTATTATTTAAAAGTTCCATAAGAGGGTTGGAAGCACTTAAGTGTGGGAAGTGTGTGTAAACATGTCGGGGTACTGAACAGGCTCGCTGGCACCGAGTAAATGCATACATGATACCAAGACAACTTCGTTAGGGTACTGAATAGGCCTGCTAGCAACAAAGCAATGTCAAATTGAGAAGTAGCAGGTATATTTTTTTAAATTAATTTTTATGTAAATATAAATCATGTGGATACAACTATTGGATGGGATTAAAGCATTTGAGTGGGTTAAATGACATCCTTTCCGAGGCTATGGACGCCTGCTGGCAGCAGTGGCTCTATTAACAGTATTAAAGTTCTTTTATAAACATCGTGACTCTTTGATTAAAAAAATATTTTAGGTTATAATCCCCTGCAAAGAAAATTCTATTATCTGGTTATAACATTGAGCTTATCCTAATACTATATGGTCTCATAATGAATTTATTTCAGGGAGCTTAAATCCTTTTTCAAGTCTTATTATTTTCTTCCTAAGATGAAATCTTACCAGATCAAAGATAAACGCTTCACCCAGTAAGTCGTCATTTGTCGGGCCCCAACAACTCCCCCTAAATTTTTACAAAATTTAAAGGGCCCCCATTAGAATCTTGATAATTATAATGATTTACAGAATCAACATTTTCAAATAGTTTCATACCTTGCCTTTCTTAGAGACAAACTTAAGACATTCACTATACTATGAGACATTCATTACAAGAGTATATGTCAAAATTTAGAAACGAACATAGAAATCTCAATTTAAACAAAAACGTTAATTTTTATCAACTACTTACTTTCGTTTAAATTATGATTATGTGTTCTTTCTTTTTGTTGATTAGCAAGTTTGACTCTTTTTTAATAATGTGTTCAATACTTCATCAAATAATATCTTCATTGGTTTCTCATTTTCATAAAATCATTTCGTGATATTAATTGATTAAATTCTTTTTTCATTTTGCATCTCATTTCAAAATAAAACTACCAATAATAAAAAAAGAATTATCTATCATTTGTTTGCTTTTGTAAAAAACCTAAAATTAATATTTTCCTCTTCTCCATTAACTTGAAGCTTCTATAATTTTAAGATCATATTTTAAAGGAAATTATAAACAATGTTTGTTTAGAACTTATAGTTAGTTTAAATTCATTTTTTATTTTATTGTTCTAGATTTTGTTGTATTCACAATTTTTAGATTATTAATTTTTAGGTTATTAATTTAAGTTTCTTTTTGTTTCACAGGTTTATATTATCAGTTATTTGGTATGGATCTTATCATTCTTGATTTTATTATCCAAATACATTCAACATGATTGATCCAAAAATAATATTGGATTGCTACAAATAATTTTATGAGCAACAACAGATAAAATTTAGAAAGGCATCAAGATTAGACAAACGATTTTGTAGGATGGATTGTAGCCAAACCGTGAGGAATTTGAAGAAACAGTTGAAAACCCATTTCCCAAATGGACCCGTTTACCTTACAGTTAGAAATGTTCCCAAACAAATGCATGATTTGAGAGATATTTGTGTCTTTTTATGAGGCACATTTCAGGTGGTGGAAATTAATAGTGACACCCAGACCATTCATTGATTGTATAAATATATGAGAAAGATCAGAGCCAATGAAAATCCAAGAATTGGAGAGGAGGATTTTTATCCTTTCTCTTTTGTATATTATTTATTTTGTAAACTTTTATTCTTTTCAAATGGAGTAACAGATGGTTGTAATCTTTGGGAGAATGGACGAGTATTTTCAAAGAAGAATATGGAATTCCAGGTTGCTTAATGGCTTTTGTCCTGTGAATAATATGGTTTTATTTTCATTATAATATATGCTTTTGTCCTGTGAGTAAAATGGTCTTATTTTCATTATAATATCTTCATATTCTTTGAATAATTGATTATGCATTGATTTAAATACCTTTAATCTTTTTTATGAATACATGGTTAATTGTTATCATTTATATATTAATTTTTTTCAATCTTTAAGAATCTATTATCCCAAAAGTTCTTCCAGGACTATAGTATGGGCATGTGATTTTGAGAAAGAATATGGGAAAGAAATTCATCTTTGGCTGTAGACCTGTGTGATACTTATTAAATTTCATTCTTTCATTACTGTTGTATTATGATAATGTTATTATGGTTGATTTTAGCTTTAGCTTGTCCTCATATGGTGTTTTCATACTGTTAAATGTTATATGTTGTACATAATTTTTTATTCCATTTTTTATGTGTGATTGATCTATCATTTCATTATTTTTGAATTTATTCTTAATCTTAAATGTTGGATAATATCAATATTCAGATCTGAGTTTTCTCTCATTCTTAAATATTGATCATCCTAAGATCACATGATTTTTAATTAGATATATTTTTGTTGTTATTAATTTACTCCAATATCAAATACTTCTTTGAATGTATTCTGGAAGTGCTAGTATTGTTCTATTATAGGTTTCCCTTAACAACAGTACATGCAAGAGATCACATAACACAGGAAGATAAACTCAGTTGGCTGATCAGTTAGAGGTTAGTAGATGCATTCTTTTCTTTTATTTAGAGTTGTTTATGAATGAAACGATGATTACATTAATTATCTTTAATTGTTTTTGTGTCATTGTTTCAATTGTATTCATTTAGTATTTATTTGTTTAATATAAAAAAAAAAACTGGTTTTTCATATTTCATTCAGAAACTATATCAAACAATCATTTTCGCAAGATTTCATGCAAACCATGTAAACTGTATAGAAACTATTCATAATCATTTGTATATTCACATTCTTAGATAAATATTTGTAATTGTTGTGTCGATTGTTAGAATCTTTTCTTCAGTCAGTTTATTTCATTTTTCTATCTTTAGGACCCCAGTTGGCTAACAGAGCCATTAAACGCGACAGGATAGATCATACCAAATGGATTGGGTTAATTAGACAACCTCGTATCGGGTCTATCCTTCTAGTTGACGGTGTGTCACTTACGCCCATCAACAGGGGGTCATGCAAGTGAACGTGCGGAGGCATGGTTGGAATGAATGACACAATGTTTCTCCTTAAGAAACTATGCTTCCACACCAAAGGAGAAAATAGCAATCTTTCAGTTGAGGGACAGTGCCTTGACCTGGTGGGGTAACTTGGAGAGGCAGTTGCACATTACCCCAGACAACATCTCATGGGAACATTTTTAGGAAAGGTTCTGGAGGAAATGTATGCTGGCTTACTGTGAGCAACAACAGGTGGGAGCATTTCATGCTCTAGTTCAGTGAAACGGGACTCTGGAAGAGTACGAGATCAAGTTCATGGAGTTGGTAAAATATGTCTTGTATATGGATATTGATCAATGACAAGAAGAACTTTTTTTGTATGGGTTAAACCCTAAGATAAGGGCCATGGTACGGATGTGGAATCCATCGTTATGTAAAGGAACATATGAGCTTAAACGGAGGTATGAGATCAACCTTTCCAGAGCACCCTGGATTCGTGGGGAAGGCCCCTAGGACCTTCTCTAGGGGAGGGAGCTCTAGGCCGCCTCCTTATGGAAATAGAGTCCCACCTAAGGCAGTTTCTATAGGTATCTCAATGGTAGCGAGTGTAGCATCCCACTCATCACCAATGACGTAGGAAGGTCCTGTTGGGGCTCAAAAATGTCCTATTCTCATCCACCTTTACCTTCATCATTCTCCACATTTCATCGCCCCATTAACCTTTCATCACATCATTTCCATAAATATACTTGGGTTTCACCTTACTATTCTCCACTTTATTCATTTTAGTATTTAAAAGGAATTTGTGATTAAATGTTAGAAAATTGACATATTTTCATATATATCTGAAATATGTGTGAGCTTTGTAATGTGTATGAATATGTGAAGGATTAATTCAAAGGAATTCTCAAATACTTCCTCCACCATTTCAATATTTGAGGAGATAATTCAAGCCCATTCCAAGGAGAATATCATGGAGATTTGGTTGGAATATCTTATCCAAGATATACGAGAGATATGTGTGAGGATTTGAAGGGATTATATTTTGTAATAATGGGAAATAAGTTGAGAGAAAAGTGGATCTGTAATAATGAGATGGTTATCTTATCATCAAGTCTCTCATGTATAAAAGAAAGTTCTCTCTCTTCATGAGGAAGTAGTAATCATTTGGAAATTAGAATAATTAAGAATTAGGATGTAATTAAATTTATTTGAGTAGTCATTAGGATTCGAAAGAGAAAGGTATTCTTATCTTTGATTCATGGCTTTGGTTTTCATGCTTTCAGTATTCTTTTATGAAGATTGATTTGATTATTGAATGTAAGATTGCTTCATTGGTGAGAACTCTCATATGTTGTTATGCCATTCAACTCTTCACATGTTGTACTTTCTTTTCCTTCATGTAGTTCTCAATTTCGAGATTACTTCCTTCACGCAATTTCCCATTCCTAGATTAATTTCATTTATGCAACTAGATTAATTCAAATCAGTCGTGTGTTAGATTAATGATTCTATTTCAGTCGTGTATTAGATTAATGATTCTAATTCAGTCGTGTGTTAGATTAATGATTCAATTTTAGTTGTAGATTAAACATTATATTAGATTAGTCTCGCTTCAATATTGCATATACTTTGCGTGTGCTTCGTCAGTTTACGAAACCCAGGTTGACAAATTAAATAGTTGGGCAAGTACTATAACTCAATTAATACAACATTAGTTTAGCCCAATATAATGACTGTCATTCCCTTGTCACGATTATTGTTCCTTTTGCTGTTCATTTGAACGGAACGATTTTTGTTCCTTTTGTCACGATTGTTGTTCCTTTTGTCGTTCCTTTCAACAAAATGATTGTTGTTCCTTTTGTTATGATTGTTGTCCCTTTGTAGGGGTTGCATCTCTGGAGGACGAGTATTGAAAATGGAAGGTAAGAACCTACGACAAGTAAAACGCTTGTGCGAGTGCCTACCTTTGGATGATGCATAGAGGTTATATTTTAAGACATCTTTAGAGCCAAACAGGTCCACGACCTTCTCAAGGAGTAGAAAGTAGGGGCAGGGACTCGAGGGGAAGGAACTCATTTCAAAGAATGTCACAGGGCAGTGCACAAGTTCCATATCATGGTACATGTTGGGGGTGTGGAGGACTCCATTACCAACGTGACTGCCTAGATTTGCAAGAAGGATTTGTGCATAGAGAAGGAAAGGCCCCGATGGGAAGAGCAAGTAGTATCGACTAGATTTATGTAGTGGTTAATAATTGTCATGCAGAACATCAATCCACGGTTGTGGAGTCTTCAGGTATGATAAATCATGTGAATGTTAAAATTTCATTTTATTATGGTGTTACAGATAGTTTAATTTCACCTTTTGCACTGGAAAAGTGTGGCTTGGCATCCTACGAGCAAGATGACTTTAAACAATTTGAGATGGCTTCAGGCAAAAAACAAGCAGTAGCACCTAGCATTGATAATTTCCTAGTAGACTTGGGAGTGTGTAATACTAGGCTAAAGGTGTATGTCATTTCTCTAGGGACGTATGACTTAATCATTGGAATGGACTGGTTAGAATCCCATCAAGCTATGGTAGATGTTTTTGCAAAAATGGTGTTTTTTTTTGGCGATGAAGGAAGGTCAATAGAGACCCACGGTGTAAGGAGGAAAGTGTCTCTACTCTTTATCTCTACCATGAAGGTTAAACATTGCATGAGACAAGGCTGTTGATTATATGCATTGGAAGTAGTCAATGAAAGGAAAGGACCCTCCTTGGATGAATACCTAGTATTATCAAAGTTTAAGGATGTTTTTCCAAAAGAGTTTTCGTTTTTACCTCCTCAGAGGGAGCTTCATTTTACCATTGAGATAAAACTTGGTGTGGAGCCAATATCCAAGACTTTGTATAGGATGCCAATGAAAAAAAATTGTGAGTTTCATATGCAGTTGAGAGAACTACTCGACTTAGGGACAATAAGGCCTAGTGTTTCACCTTTGGGTGCACCAGTAATTTTTGTGAAGAAGAAGGATGGTCCCTTACAACTGTGTATATATTATAGGGACACGAATCGTGCTACAGTGAAAAATAGGTACCCAGTGCCAAAGATATATGATATCTTTGATCAGATGAAAGGAGGAGTGGTGTTCTCAAAAATTAATTTGCGATCAGGGTATCACCAGTTAAGGATTAAGGAAGGAAATATACATAAAACGACATTCTGAACTCGGTTTGGGCATTACGAGTTCATTGTAGTACCTTTCAGTTTGACCAATGTGTCAACAGTATTCATGAGCCTCATGAATGGTGTATTCTGAAAGTACTTAGACCGGTTTGTACAGGTCTTTCTGGACGATATCCTCATCTATTCCATGAATGAAAGAGAACATGAGGAACAATTACGAGTGGTGTTGTCATGCCTTAGAGAGAACAAATTATATGGAAAGTTGTCAAAGTGTTCTTTCTTCCATAAATAAATTCACTATTTAGGTCATATCATTTTCGGTGAAGGAATCTCTATGGACCAAGAAAAGGTAAAGGGCATCATGGAATGGCATGTGCCAAAAAATGCTCATGATGTAAGAAGCTTCATGGAGCTAGTGCATTATTATCAGAGATTTGTGTAAGGGTTCTCTAAAATAGAGAAACCCATCACCACTTTGTAGCACAAGGGCATCAGGTATGAATGGACAAAAGAATGTGATCGTGCATTCATCAAGCTTAAGAGTTTTTTAACTAGTGCACCAATTCTATGAGTGTTGGATATGGAAAAAGACTTCATAGTCTGCACAAATGCCTCGAAGCAAGGGTTGAGGGTCATGATAATGCAATATAGAGGAGTGATATGATATGCGTTAAGGAATTTGAAGCAACATGAGGATATTTATGCTATTCATGATTTAGAGTTGGCAGCTGCAATGCTAGCTCTGAAAATTTGGAGGCACTATCTAGTGGGGCAAGACTTTGAGCTCAAAATAGACCATGGAAGCTTAAAACATCTCTTCACTCAAAGGGATATGAATGACAGTCATATGTGACGGAGTGATTTTATGAGTGAGTATGATTTTGGAATTTAGTACATCAAGGGAAAGGTAAATGTGGTCACAGATGCCTTGAGTAGGAGACCACATGTCTTCTCCTTGGTACCCTTAAAACTTAATCTTAGGGAGAATTTGTTGGGGAAACATCTTGGAGATAATTGGTATTTAAAGGTTACTTCAACCCTCCAGAGTGGAAGGAAATTAGATACAAAGTATCAAGGATATAGCCTGGAAGAATATGGACTATTAAGATATTAGGGAAAGATGTACATCCCTGAAAGTTGGCATATTTGAAGTATCATACTCAAGGAAGCCCATAGAGTACTTTATTGTGCACATCCAGGTGTGAAGAAAATGTATACAGACATGAAGATTTTCTTTTGGGTAGGCATGAAGTGTGGTGTAGTCCATTTTGTCACCAAGTTCTTAGAGTGTCAACAAGTGAAAGCTTACCACCACCACCTAGCAGGTCTCCTACATCCGCATGATGTCCCTATGTCCAAATGGGAATTTATTTCTATGGATGTTGTTGTGGGATTGTTTCTCACATCGCATAGACACAATTCCATTCTTGTGATAGTTGATAAGTTGACCAAGAGTGCTCATTTTATTCTAGTTAGAGACACTTACAATGTCATTGATGTGGCACACATGTTTTTAAGTGAGGTCGCCTTTTTTCAAATGTTACCCAAGAAGATCATTTTAGATAGGGACTCTAGATTCACTTCTATGTTTTGGACAAGTTTGCAGTCAGTGTTGGGGACTAATTTGAACTTAATCACATCTTATCATCCTGAAACAGATGGTAAAATTGAGACAATAAATCAGGTTTTAGAAGACATGCTTAGGATGTATTTTATGGATAATCAAACCCATTGGGATAACTACCTACCTTTGGTAGAGTTCGCCTACAATAACAATTTTCATAGATCCATTGGAATGCCACCCTACAAAGCTATGTATGGAAGGCCATGCAGAACACCGTTAAGTTGGGAAAGGTTAGAAGACCAAGTGACAATTGGGCCAGAATTGATTCAATATATGGAGGAACAAGTGACTCAGAATAGGCAGAGACTAAAACAAGCATGGGATAGACAAAAAATTTATGTTGATGCACATAGGACTGACCAAAGTTATAAAGTGGGAGACCAAGTTTGCATTCGTATCAGGCCTAATAAGTGTACCATTTGGTTTGGGAAGGGACAAGTTTTTTCCTCGATTTATAGAACCATTCAAAATAAAAGAGAGAATTGGACATGTTTCCTATCATCTCTTATTGCAACCCCACTTGCATAAAACTCAAAATGTTTTTCATGTATCTATTCTACGTCATTATGTTTTTGACAAATATCATAAACTGAATTGGAAGGAATTGCAGGCATTGGACGTGGGAACCCTCATGGTAGAACCATTATGGATATTAGACTGTAGGGTCTTACAACTAAGGAACCATCTTCTAGACCAAGTTAAGGTCCAGTGGGACAAGTATAGCATAGGGTCTTCTACTTGGGAGGATGTTGAGACCTTACCACAAGATCATCACTCACCTTTTTGACCACCTCGGGAATATGTTTCTCAAAGGCTGGGTGTATGCAATGCCACCTTTTGACGTAGACATCTAGGATTACCTAAGTCATAATGACCTTTATTTTCTATTCACTATGAAACTATTAATGATACACATGAACTTTTAAGACGTATGAGCCTATGTGAATGTCAATTCTATGAATGTTTAACGTTATTTGAATGATGATGGATATTATACAATCTATTATGTGAATGTCAATTCTATGAATGTTTAACGTTAATTGAATGATAATCGATATTATGCAATAGAAATTCTATGAATGTTTAACGTTATTTGAATGATGATGGATATTATGCAATCTATTATGAGAATGTCAATTCTATGAATGTTTTAACATTATTTGAATTATGGGGATATTATGTGATCTATTTCTAACTTGAAAATTTTGACATTTAAAGTTGTTGGTATATGGATACCGAATTGAGATTATGGTTGAATGCATTTACATGGTGATAATGCATAGATATGTATGAGTTTGTGTTATAGACTAATATGTAGGTCAATGGGATATGAAATAGCCAAAGGATAATGATATTAAAAGTGGATGTCGTGAACACCGACCGAGAAACACTATGGTACTAATATTTGTATGTGAAATTATGTTGGTTCGAATGCTTTGCTATGATATATGGACTAGCGTAGGTTTTTCAGGTGGTGAGACTTCCTAAAACTAAATACACGATGAAAAACTTCCCAACAACATAGTGCCACTATATGTTCCATGGTAGGGTGCAGACACTAGTCCTATTAAGAGGGGTGGAGACATTTCCCATCGTGTGTCCTCTGAAACCTTGAGTCATGGGAGGATGGTGTTAGCTCAAGCTCCCCTAGACATGTGATGATGACTGCCAGTTGCCTGTTGGGGAATCTTGGTCAAGAGAGTTTACACTTCCTCTTACGAGTTCTATTTGGAGTTGGGTCAACATATTTGACACTCCAAGATAGTCTAGTAGAGGAAGGATAGGGACGGAAGACAAAAGTAATTTAGGGAGGAAGGATGAATATAAACAGTTGAGAGGGTGTGGGGATTTCGCCTTATAGTAGAATTTATTTTTTCCCCCTTTTTGAAAGAAAATTTGTATATATGTATATTTATAATTGCTTAACTAAACTACAATTATCTAAATGAATGTTGTTGTACTAAATTATTGTAATTGAGGGATTTTACAACCGTTTTAATTGGTTTACTATATTTTATGAAATGAATGGTCTTGTTGATTGGATTGGAAGCATACAAGAATTACTATACGTGTGATAATTATTGTCATTAGTACATGCACAAGTCTTGTATGTGCTAGCTACACATGACTTCCTTTCACATTTACACTAGTATGTATTAGTGTTTTTTTTTTTTTATTGATGATGTTGTTTATTTGATGTCGATGTATGCACCATGTGTCATTACCCTTCTATTGTAAATTACTCTAACTTTGAGACGAAGTTCCTTGAAGGGTGGGTGTATGTAACAACCCTAATTAACCATTTAATTATCATGATTGATAAATATTAATTTAATTAATTGTTAAAATAAATTTATGGAGTCTTTATTATAATATTATTAAAATTGGTAGTTGATGTAATTAATGGGAGGGATAAGGTGGTTAAGGAATTAATGGGGGATAAGGTGGTTGGAGAATTGAAGGAGGGAGTGGGATTCGAGGGAGGAGGATAAGGGAGAGGAGACATAACTTGGGTAGACATATTTTGGTTTTTGGAAAGGAAAATTTTGGAGAAAGTAGGAGGAAGAAAGGATGAAAGAAGGAGTTTTAGTGAACAATTTGGCTTGAGGACTCTCATAGGGAGACAATTGTTGCTTGGAATTTTGGGCTCAGGGGCTAGGAACCCACAAGGATTCTTTGAGATAGGGAGCCAGAGAGGTTGTTCCTAGCTAGCTGGGAGGTTAATACTCATTTTGGGCAGGATCAACATCATCAACCACGAAAGGGCTAAATCAACTAAGCTTCAGGTTGAGCTTCAGATTGAGTTAAATACCTTATGCATTTTTTGCTATCATTATATTGTTGTTAATTATTATGTTTTTATTATGTTGTTGTTTCTATGTTGTTAATTATTATGCTGTTAGTATGTTTTTGTTGCTAAACTGTCAATTATTATGTTGGTAGAAGAATATCAAGAAAGGAAATTCTAAACTAGGTAGCAGTAATTATAGAGGTAGATTAGAAAGTATTTATGTATTTATTTATTTTCTGAGGATGTGTAATTCATTACTTGCACATATGGAGAAAGAGGGGCCTAGCATAAGGAGCTAGCACATTTTCTTTTAATTCTTCAAAAGGGGCCAGGAAAGAGCCTATGGGTTTGGCAGAACCTGCAGTTTGAAGAAATCAGGAGATGTAAATTGATTTGGGTTCCAGCAGGGGCCCGAAGATTTGATTCGACTCAAGTGATTGAACGATCCTAGATTGGGAGGTCACGCAACATCGAACAGAGAGTAGGGAGCTGCATCATGTTGTATTAGAGCCAAAGAAAAGTTTATGTCTGATACCATCAAGTAGTGTCAGAAGCTAAAATTTCTCCTGTAGACAACCGGTGAAGGAGGAGGCAAAGTGTTCATGCTTTGTGTGAGTGATTGTTTGCAAGTGTGTAGCAGTCAATCAACATCTAGGCAGGTTGTAGGAGAAGTGAGAGGCGCTATCAGTTTCATGGTAGCCAACATACTTTCGAGGAGGAAAGGTAAAGGAATAAAATGGATATTGATGGCCATAAGCGTTGTCTAATAGAATATCGCCAACATATGCATAAG
The DNA here is from genome assembly GCA_009831015.1 of Picea engelmannii. Taxonomy (NCBI): domain Eukaryota; kingdom Viridiplantae; phylum Streptophyta; class Pinopsida; order Pinales; family Pinaceae; genus Picea; species Picea engelmannii. The sequence goes on from ML790502.1 coordinate 486,997, forward strand.
GAAAAGATGGATAAAGAGATTGAGGAGATTAGAGTAGAGCTCGACAGGATAATGTTGAAGATGAAACAAGAATCCCGGGTATATTAGACATATGAATGGCCTTTGAAGAGAAGAGTGAAATGTCTTGTCCAAAGATTGTTGGCCCAAAGGAATCAACAAGTAGTGAGGAGGTGGCTAAGGGGAGTTGAAACCCTCAGTGACACAGAGGAGATGGTTTGCATCTGTGAACCGAAATTTGGAAAAAACCTCAATGAGGAGGAAGAGAGATCATTTGGTGATATCATGAACTTCCATGAGGGTAGAGATTAAATTTTAAATTGTGACGTGGGAAATGAAGAGAGATCGGTTGATGTCATAGAATTCCAATAGGGCAGAGGAGAGATCCCAAAATTCATGGTGGGAATGGGAGACGAGGTGAGGTTATATGAAATTCTTAGGAGATGCGATAAGCAAGGGGTTCTTATGGAGGAGTATCATAGGTTTGTTCTAATCATTGGGGGAATTCATATATTACTTCCAAGCATCCAAGAAGAGGCTAGAATGTCTGTTGAAAATGCAGCAAAATGAAAACCAGCTGTGACTGTCATAGAGGAGGAGGAGAAGGAGAAACCATCGATGTCTTCCCCAGTAGAGAAAGAGGAGAATACAATTAGGATGCTCACTTAGTGGGAGATGGAGTTGGAGATCCTAGAGGATTGGTTGAACAATACATAACCAGAAGGAGGCTACCAAGATATAGTCATGCAAAGAGAAGGAGCATACCATCCCGAGGAGCATCTCAAAGTGCACCAACAATAGAGCTGACATAATTCAATATGTTAGAGAAGATAGTTGAGCAACAACTCAGTGAGGAGACTGTAGAATCTAAATTTGCAAGGAAGTGGCAATTCAAGGCCACAAGTGATGAAGGAAGCATGGGAGATCAAGTTGATATACCCAATGATAAGGAGGAAGTGTAGTAGGGCAGTCTACATGAAAGGAGAAGACAGCTGATAGAGTCGTTGGAAGAGGTAATAGAGGAGATAAGGAGGCTACTGTTGAAGTCATCATAAGAAGTTGTCAACAAGGAGAAGATGAGAAGAATAAATCCTGCAGTAGCAGCAGGGAAGCAACAACAACAAAAAAAAAACAAAAGAGTATGTGGATAGCTCCAAGGGAGAGTTTGGGATCCAAGAGGATTTCAACAACAGAGAAGAGGAGCTCATGAGAAGGTGCTCATGATTTTCCCTGCAGTGGAGTATGATGTAGGAGCATCGTTTCAACCTGAGCAACATGCCAGCATTCTAGCACATCAAAGCGCATTCAAGAAGGGGAGAGTCACCAACCCTCTCATTTTCCCCTCAATTTTAAAAATTCAATGTAATTTAAATGAAATTAAATGTTGTAAGGCTGATAAGAACCACTTTGATTCCTTTGTATAGGTTTTAGTTAAGGTTGCCTTTAATGGTTCATTGTAGGTTGATCTAGATATGATTCGGACTAGATGTTCATTCAATGAAATCTTCCTCAGTAGATAGGCATTGTAAATGGTGATTAGACATCACTAGTGTAGTTGGAGGGAAATACTCAATGATTCTCCTTTTGTATAAATCTTTGTAACATATGACCAGTAGAGGATGCTAAAAGTGGATAAAAAATCATTGTAAGCCAAGGAGAGGAGAGAGTTGAGACTCTGTTGCAGTCTGAGCTTTTTTACACATTGTAAACATACATTCATATTAATAGGAAGAGAATTTTTTCTTGCCTATGAGTTTTTTGTGTGTTTATGTGTTCTATGAATGATTATCTGTGAGTGTTTATGAATGTATGTTGTATAAGAATGAGATAGGTTTCATCTGTAGGAGGAAGATAAAATTCTCTATCTTTGTGATTTTGTTGAATTATTCTGGGTTCTTTTAGGCTAAATGAAAGGAGTGCATGAAAGAGTGCTGAGAAATCTATGAGCCAATGCAAGGAGTGTGTATCTGAAATTTTCTTTGAGTTCAAAGGATAATGTGCCAGGAGGGCACACCAGGATAGTCTCAGACTCAAAGAGGAGCCTCAAGGTTACTAAATACCTTGAAGGAGGAACTGTGCAGAGAAGGCACACAAGACAAAGTTGTTGACTACTCTGTAGAGCTCTACCAGGTGGGCATTGAGTAGGTGCAACTATGCATGAAAGGATTCTTTTTCAATTCTCAAGAGAAGGGTGTTAAGGATAAGATACCCAAAGACTTGTTTAATACTCTAGAAATCTATGCAATTGTGCATTGAGCAAAATTTCCCAAGAGGGAACATATATCCTTTCAAGGAACAAAGGGACAGAGACCTCTCAGGTCTAATAAGTTGAAGCTCATATGAAACATAGTTTTTGAACAATCTATGGAAGAGCTCTCCAAGTGTTGAGCAGATGCAAGGAGTGCATCAATGAACCTGAAAGAGTTCATAATTTAGAAGGAATACAAGTGAAAGGGGTGCATCATTCCAAAACTTGATTGCAAAGAGTGGAGAGAGGTGAACTTGTTGCAAGTTCAAAATCTTAGGAGACACAGTGCAAAATTTGCGTGGTGTGAACGTACTCCAAGTTGAGAAGCTCATAAAAGTGCAGAGCGTGCCAGAAGGGCACCATAAATCCTTTGAAGGAAAGTCGAGGGAAGAGACCCTTAGGAGACTCAGCAATTTGAAAGCTTAGGAGGAGAAGTGCAAAGTTGTAGGTAAGGAAAGTGTGTTCCAGGGCGAGGTCAAATCACATTGATAGAAGCTCAGGAGGAAAAGCAAAGTCCAGAACCAAATAGTCCGGCTTGCAGGAGAAGGTTCAATGGACGCAACCTTTGAATACCTACAAATTCTTTCAATTTGAGAGAAATAAGAAGCTTAGGAGGAGGAGAAAAAATAGTTGTTGCATCAACTGCAAGGAGAAAATCTGGGTCGTCGAATCCCACATCTAAACACTAGGAGGAGTCAGCTGAGGAGAAGGATAGATCCCAACCATTGGATCCGAGCATGAAGGATCGACACCCGTCATATCCAGGTAAGGTGCACAAAAATTAATTCCCTTTGTAAGTGCACATGAGAGTGGACTCATCAAAGTTTCAAATTGGATCGGGACCATCCATCATCCAAATGGACATGTGGCATAAGATCTGAAACTACGGATAAATAACACTCTAGGAGTTTTCAGTTGAGCATAGTTGAAAATCATCAAAGCTTCGAAGCCTGGAGAAGATCTTGGTCATTGATCATCAGGTGACACGTGACAATAGATCTAAGACTCCAAAGGAATTGCACTGTGGGAGATCTCAAATGCGATGGTTGAAGAATCGTTGAAGTCCTGAAGCGGCGAAGTAAATCTGGATCGTTGGATCTAGAAGGGTATGTGGTGGAGATCTGCGTACTTTGAAGAAGAGCACTTCGGGGAAAATCTTGTGTGGAGTTTGCAGAACTACCGAATCCTAAAGTGGTAGAGTAGATCCTACTTTTTGATCGCTAGGAGGCACGTGGCATCATATCGTGCACTTTGAAACGAAGCACTCAGGGACAAAGGGGGTGCAGAAGGCGGACAAACTCCCAAAGCCACAGGGAGCCAGAGGAGATATGAGCCATGTGTTGAAAAGGATGCATGTCAACGGATCGTGGAATTAGGAGAAGTCATACTCTGGAAGATCCAAGGTGTGGAGGTAGAAATAACTCCTGAAGGATGAATTGCCAAAGTCAATCGTAGTCATCGATCTGAGAAGGAAACACATCATCAGATCATGGAATACAGAAGTGTGCACTACGGAGGAAAATATGAGGAGGAAGTGGAGTCATTGAATAGAAGTGTTCTAATGCTCCAGAGGTAAGAAGCTAATCTTAGCCATCTATTGTTTGAACATGTGGTGTTAGGTATGTCACTTCGAAGGTCGTACACTCCAGAGGAAACTGGAATTGGGTGGAGTCAAAACTTCCAAAGGCCATAGCATTGGAGTCCATCCAAGCCATCTAGTCGAAGTGGAAAGGTGTCAACAGATTGCATACTCTAGAGGTTTCTCACTCTTGAGGATTTGTGTAGTGGTTTTTCATAATTCGTCGAAGCGTTAGAGCCTGAATTTGTTGTGGGACGCTGATCATATAAGGAGAGCATGGAATGTTTATTATCAATGGGACACGTGGAGGATGGAGGTTCACTATGTTAGAAATCCAATGGAGAGGTTCGATACTCCAGGAGAAAGAGAAGAAGTGGAGTGTTGACTAGAAGTCGCCTGAAGTGGAACAAAGGCTGCATCTCAACCTTTGATCAAGGCGAGCACGTGGCACTCGATCTATAGCTCTGGGTAAAATTCACTTCGGGGGAAAAATGTGTTGAAATTTTTGGAACTCCCAAAGTCAATGTTCTGAACTAGATCGTGGTCGTTGGTTGTCAGAGAAGCATGGGACATAGATTTCAGCCCAGGTGATTTAACGGGTTCGGGGTTTGGGAATTTGGAATCAGTCGCACTCGAAACCGTCGAAACCTGAAGTCACAAAGGAAGTTATCCCCAGTTCATATCCCAAGGTCATATGGAGAAAGAGGCACCTAGAATAAGGAGCTAGCGCATCCTATTATAATTCTTCAAAAGGAGCCAGGAAAGAGCCCATGGGTTTGGAATAACCTGGACATTGAAAAAATCGGGACCTGTGTAAATTGATTTGGGTTCTAGCATGGGCCTGAAGAGTCAATTTGACTCAAGTGATTGAATGATCCTAGACTGGGAGGTCGCGCAGCCCCGAGGAGAGAGTGGGGAGCTGCATCAAAGAAATTCATCTTCCTCTGAGTATTAATTTTCTCATACACCATTTTGTTTCCTTGAAATATTAGAGTTTCTTGATCTATCTCATTTGAAAAATCATTGTATTTCTCATAACCCTTCATTTTTGTTCAGGCCTACTAAGATACCATCACACATGCTCAAATTCGAAGGAAGGTCTATAGAATACCCCTCCATGAACATAATAACATATCACTTGTGGTGCTCATCCAATTACTTAATGGATTATAGTGTAAGGTTTTTTCTTCTCTATAAATCCCTAGCAGAAAGTGCCTCCAAATGGTATATTGAATAACAAGGTGCTTCATTTAAAATTTTCAATGACTTGGTGATGGCATTTCTAATGCATTACCAATTTCCCATCTGATATGAGATAGAACGAAATACTTGAAATCATTACATCAATATACTTCCACTCATATTTTTGGTCATATACATCAGTGGATACAAAGACGTAGGATGATCGAAGAACATATTCCAGAAAAAATTCTAATGGAATGGTTTATAAAGTCCATACTAACACCCATTTTCAAGGATGTAGCTATGGTAGAGCAGGATAGAAAAGAGAAAGACATTATGAATGTATCACACTTAGATTTTATTTACTTTTAGTTAGACACTCTCTATGATATTATCTCACATTCTCCTAGCCCATTGACAGATCCCAAAAACCAACCCCAGGACCCCATGCCAATGATGGTGTGGGTTTTGTATCCCATTGTACTATGGGATAGTTATCTAATTATATGGATCACATATCCATTTTTTCACACTCGTCGAATACTATTTCTAATTATCAAAATACCAAGGTCCCCACTAAGAGCTCCCAAGTGAATTTGGTGCAATCTAGGAAACTGAATATTCCTCAACAACCTAGAGGAGAGAATAAGAGGAATACAAAGAAAAATTCCAACACTAAGCAAGGGACCACTCTCACACAAAAACATCGAGGTGGGGGAAAAAAAAAGAAAAATAAGAGTTAGTTCCCCTACACAATTTGTGGAGAGGACCATCCCACTCATCAGTTTCCTCCAAAGGATGAAGTCCATCAAATTTTGGCTTAGTAAAGGGTTGTTTAGTAGCCTATTTTACTAACTCATTGTTTTCCCCATCAATCTCCACACATGGTTGAAAACAATCCTGCCCTTTGACAAGGGGGCATGGCAAGTACCCCTCATCATGAGGGATCATCCCTGAGTGCTTCAATTTTCATGTGTCACCAAATGGTTAATTTGTATACTCGAGCAAAGAACCATAATAATTCTGAGCATACTTATGTTGTTAAAGAGCCAATATATTATTCTCATTTTGGTGGCCCTCTTCAGATAGAGAATCCATATTTTTACATAGCACTTCACCCCCCAAAGGTTGTTCTTCGATGAATGACACATAACTGTAACACCCTGTTTCCCCCAATTTGTAATTAATCATAAAATAGGAATTACCATGCTAATGCATGAGGACAATGTAAATGTATTATTGTTTGAGTTGCCAATAACTGACTATGGGGGTGAAGCCTTGAAAGTACTGGCCATGATATCACTAGGGGAGAGAAATCAGTTAATGAGGCAAGGACCATTGGTTGAAATACCAACCACCCCCATGAATGGGAGCATGGTATAGCTACAGGAAGTCATCCTAAAGTACCACAGGGTCTAACAGACTAGGCATACCTGAGCTTCCTTCTAACAAAAGGAAGGTGACAATTATACACACAGAGGCAGCAAGAGAGGAGAGACACCAGACACCAGACGCGAACAAGAACTCACAAGGGAGATGCGTGAAGCTCTCTTGAAAATCACGATAGAAGGCGGCGAGCTTGATGCTGAAGAGCATCTGAGAAACTTTGTTGAGGTCACAACCGAGTGAGAAAGCTTTGAGTTGTAGAAAAAAGGACCCGAACAAAAGATAAAACAGAGTGAGAGAACCCTCAAGAACTGTGAGAATTCCATGGTGATATCATGGTTTGGAATGGGGGTGGCCATAGTGCTAAGAATGAATGCCTCTAAGACTATGGTTGGGTGGAAGGACGAACACCCACAGTCAGTTGGTTGGAAAAAACCTGTAATAGATAAGTGAATTCTGACCCTGTGTAATTTAGTTGTAACGGTGTATGAATTGGTATGTTGTGCTTGATTTCAACAATGTGAATGAATGATTAATGGATATATTGTATCCCTTCTATTTTTTTTTGAGTCGTATAATTTGGTAAGAAAGGAATTATAGGGTTCGACCATGACTTGTTCCCATAAATTATAGAGTTTTGTAGTGTCTTAAGCTAGAGCCACAAACTGTGAGCTCGTCGATCATAGGCATAGTTGCATGTATGATGGTTTACTCACCTAGTAGTCTTGAGCCCCTTGGAGGACAGAGTTCGTTAAGTTCATAAGAGGTAGTGTCGATTGTGCACAGACCCTCTACGATCAAATAGAACCCCAGAACCACTTGATGCAGGAGCCCAATAGTTGTGCTAAAGACTCTTCTAAGAGTCAAGTCCAGGAGAAAGAGCACACCGCTCTCTAGTCCTTCATAGTTGACGAAGTGAAGGAAGGATAACGAGTTTCAAATACCGAAAGAGAGTACCCTTTCATTTGCTAGATGAACAGACGAGATCCTTTTGGAGGATCTAAGGTCTTTCATGACCGCTATATTGGAGGAAGGAACGTAGTCATTAATGCCTTGACCCCTTTTGGCCTTCGCAAATAGCAAAGGAATCAGGACCGTAGATCCCAAGATCCAGGGGAGTTACCTGGACCATCCATTTGTAGAGGACACGTGGCTGTCGATCAGTGTTTCAGCACCCAGGAAGCCCAAGGGAAAGACTCCTTATCTTCACAAGTCACGAAAGCTCGATATGAGAAACCCCGAATCAGTACAGAGTGAATAGATTTCAGTGTTTCAACACCCAGGAATCCCAAGGGAAAGATCCCTCATTTTCGCAAGTCAAGAAATCCCAGTGCCCGAAACACCGACACGCTCTATGGTAGAAAGGAGGAGTCTTGAAAGGGTCTGGACTGTCCATTAGAGGAGACGTGTGGTGAGAGGCCCGAGTTCGGGGAAAACACCAAAAGAATCTGGACCGTTGGATCCAAACCACCGGGGATCGTTGGATCTCGTACAAGAACCCGTGTATCGGAATACAGGGTTTGTAGAGAGAAGGGGATGAAAATTCATTGTTCTCTTAAGTCCCGAAAGTCGATGGCTCGGGTGGACAGGTGGCACATCCCAGATGTAGGAGCCACGTGGATGACAAGTGGTACATCCCAGAATAAGGGTCACGTGGAGGTGACAGGTGGTGTGTTCTCGCCACAGGGAAGGAGTCAACACCCTGTTGACCTATATCGCATTTCAGGGTTCGGCATTCCAAAAGGTAAGGAACACTTCCAACAGGAATTTCGAAGTCGTGGAACCTGAAAGAGATAGGCACTAAGACTTGCATTCTAGCCAGAGGTAACATGACACCGAGACAAGGGTGGAGACGAGTACCTTAGCCCATTTCATATTTTAGGGTTTGAAGAGTCGAGAGACTAGACTATCTTTCTTTACGAACTCCCGATTACCAAAATCTTGATACGGCCAGGACCATCAAAGCAGGGGGAGACTCATAGTTGTCGATCTCCTCAAAGGTGAGATTTCGGGTTTTGAGGTTTATAGAGTCAAATTTATTGACGTGCCTGTATCGCTGAGTCGCGAAATGTGAAAAGGAGCCTAGTTTGTTTGGCCTGTGGTCATAACCAACGATCACATGGAGGTGGACAAGGGAAGAGCTAGCCTGCGCTAGGCCCCCGTAGGACTTCGGGGATTCTATCCCTCAAGAAAAAGGCAAAAAATATATTATGTCGTAGTGGGTATGTGACAAATTGGTATTAGAGAATGGTTACAACACTTGGCCTGCTTGGGCTCATTTACAAGTCGTGTAACGAGATATTGTTATCTGCATTTTCTCTTTAAGAAGAAGGACCTTAGAATGAAACTGTGATTTGGGAATTTCTTTAACGCCTCTGTTAAAATGGTAACTACTCTTATAGGAGTAAGGATGCACTGATCAATATTACTGATAAGACCTATGTGTGAATAATAGAGGTGGAATAAATTGTGATATGGAGCGGCACGAGCCAGAAAAGGGTCATGAACTAAGTTGTTCTATTACAAGTGTGACGATGGTTACCTACTAAAGAAGGTAGAGTATCTTGCAATTGAGATGGCTAGTTGGGTAAGAATTAAGATCCAAATGAAGAACTCCTTCATGATTTGAGAAATCTAGTAAGGATTAGTAGGATCCTTAGAAAGTTGTAATTATTGCATTATTAAAAGACTAAACCTTGAGCATATAACTCCTCACGGTTGAGAGGACTGATGAAAATATGTAGGGTTATATTACCTGACCTATAATGGTTAGGATCGACAACAAGAATAATCTTTTTGAGAAAGATTAAGAGGAGTCCTTTGGGACTGCTTCTAATTCCCAAGAGTGACCCTTGTTGGTTGTTCCCATAAAGAAAGGGTAACGTATGTATGAGTTATGACTATGAGATTAGTCCTATAAGTAAATTAAAAGATTAGAAGAGATAGTGGGGAAATTTGGTATGCTGAACATGCATATAGACTCAAGCTTGTGTTAAAGTTTGAAAACTCCGAAGGTTGAGCATGGAGTATACTAGGGGGAATAGTGGTTTTAAGTCTTGAAGAGGAAACACTTAGAAAATTTTTCTAATTTTCAAAGAGTTGAAGAGTTCAAAGGTGAAGCACAGAAAACTAAAGTTCGAAAAAAAAAAAAAAACACAAGTATGGAGGATTGAGTGGGAGAAATCCTTCAGAAAAGAGCTTTGAAGATTGGATAGGATCAAGAGTCAAGATCCATTTAGAAAGAACCGAAATGATTCGAGTTGTTCGATCTCAGAGAAGTAGCGTACTGGTTAGTTGCGAGGAGATATCAAAATTTCACAAAACCAATGGGCTTCGAAGAAGCAGTGAGAAATTCATGAAAAGATCATAGTCGTTGATCAAGGAGCGATCTGGACCATTGATTGTCTAGAAGAGAATTTGGCAATTTTGAGGATCAGGAGAACGAAGGTGAAAGGTCTGTCGACTTTGTGACACACGAAATCATGAAATCCTGATATGCGGAACCCCGACGAGATCTGAGCTGTCAGATTGTGGAAGAAATGAGACCGTCGGATTGAGAACTCTGAAATTTCACGATTTCGGGGATCGAAGGATTGGAGGTTCTTCATAACAGAAGTCCCGAAGTTGTGAAACAAAAAATCGCGACATAATCACAACCGTTGTTTGGAGAGCCGTTGGTGACCGTTGATCTGATCTAAAATTTCAACATTTCGGGTATCAAGAGTCTGAACGGACGGTGGAATTCTCGGAGGGAGGAATACCGAACTTCCGTGAATCGTTAGATCTAGTTGATCAATGAAGAAGATAAGGCTGATAACCTCTCATCACTCACAAAACCAGGAGGAATAATATCTGTTATATTGGAATCAATGAGAGCCATTAATCTAGAGCTTCGAGGTTTCGTCTATTAGGAAAATAGAACCGTAGACTTTCCAAAGTCATTCCAGATAAATCATTGATTCAATCAAGGTCGTTGGTTAGTGGATGACCTGAACCGTAGATCTGTTGTAATTGGATCTTCGAGAGTCGGAGGTTTAGAAGTCAATGGGAAGAGTTTCGAGGACTCATATGCCAAGAAATCTCAACATTTAGCCTGAGCTGTTGGATCGAGACAGGTAGTGGTTCATTGATCTGACGCATACACATTTCAGGGATTCGAAATCGGGAGTTAAGGGGTGAAGAATCTGCCAGAACCCCAAAAAGTGGGAGGCCGAGATTTGATTAGGACCATTGATTTCCAAAGAGATCTGGATCGTGGGATCCAGGTTGTCGGACTCTCATGGATCAGAAGTTTTGGGAAACGATGGAGTGTTGTCTGCGGATTCCCCGAAACACGAGATCCCGACGCATGTTTGGGAGTTGACCCCAGGTTTTGAGTGAAGGGTCATGTGAATAAAAGAGCTGAGAAAACCTTAGATTTGGTCTTTCAGGTTTTCATATTTTGAGGATTGAAGAACCAGAGTTCCTTGCAACATGAATCCTAAAATCGCTAACTGCGAACTGCCTTTTTGTTCAGATCATGGTCACCACCGGTGGTCGCGTGAGGAGAAGGCGTGAGCTAGTATGATGGATACACATGAGTTGAATGCAGTGTGAAGCTTCATAATAGGAAGCTTGATGTTAATACCAGTAAGGTATGAATGATATGAAACATGCAAGTAATGCGCACGTATGATGTAAGAATATAAGTATACTAGAGGCCCAATATGATTGCCCTGATGAGTGAAACGTGAAGCAAGTATTGTTCTTGTCTAGATTAAATGAATACTATGGAGGCATAGCTAACTCCATTCTGGGGAGTCATGAAAGTTCTGTTCCAAATAATAGCCTGAGGGGAATGTATTCCATTTCCTCAGGAAGTACCAATATAATTAGATGAAAGGGTAAATGACCAAAGATGCTCTCTTGTCATAACAAGAGACAATTGATTACACCTTTGAGCATCACATGAGAAGGATTGTGAATGAATCTGAATTGATTGATCTTAATAGTAAAGATGCATGCTTATATTCCTTAAGGGGAATATTTAGTAAAAAGCTAAAGCTAACTCAAGGTTGAGGCCATCACAAATAGTGATGGATATGAAACAAGGAAGTTTCATGCCAAAAGAGTACCCGGTGGAGGAAATGTGTAAGGACTTTGTCAGAAGAACAGAGTTACAACCCTAATAATTGTTCAAGGTTGGACAATGGGTTGCAAGGCCTGTCCATATATAAGAATCCTGGATTACATTTGAAAGAACCATGTAATTAATAGAAGACTAACAACTGAATATTGACAATTATGATAACCGAATGGGAGTGTGTAGGATGCACATGTTCATGATTCATTATGAGAAAATAGTTTCTATTAAATCATGTTGTAGTATCCCAAAAAGGGTTAGGTTGAGGACTAACCAAGGCTGCTCAGAAAAAGAGCAGTTGTGGAAACCGGTATAGTTGGTAAGAGGCAAGTAAACCCCCTGAGTATGATTAAATGAATAAATGAGTACGTTTAAATGATAAGGCTTGGTTGAAGCTACGAGTAAGAAAAGGAAGTGAGACCTTAGAGATAACTCAACTAGGCTAAAAAGCCCCAGGCGATGTAGAACGAATTTGAAGAAGAGGAGAGCCCTCAATTCTTTCCTTGCTGTGCATTATGTTTTCTATGGGATGAGAAAGCTAGTACATTGATGAACGAAAATGTTTTGACACCATAGTAATGATGGTCGTAATGATGTGAAAATTATTGAGAACTGTTGTGTTGCACTCATGAAAACATTAAGGACAATGTGATGAAGTACATAGATATATGTCAAGACATGTCTGAAAATATTTTATTAATTTAATTCTATGGTAATTGCAATTTAATTTACATGACGACTAATGTTCTTATGGTGTATGTCATGTGTAGAAAGAAATAATATTGGAACTTTTGATAAAGACAGTTGCCAATAATGAGCAACCTCAATCAAACGATGACTATGAGAAGGTTCTTGTGGAACGATTATTGAAGGGACTTTACAAGTCCCCATGGAGAACCACTGATGGGATAATATCAAAGAGAGAGTGCTAGCAGCCAAGAACCGGTATAAAGATATTTGTGCCTATGTGGCACAAGGTATGAAGGGATTTGGTAGGAACCCGTTCTGAAACATTTTATTGTCTTAGTGTTATACATGAATTTTGAAAGGGAGTGGTATGCCTTGGATACCCAAGTAAGGTATGACTCAGGAAGGAGAACCCAAATGATGGAGGTATGAACCTCTGGTAGTAAACATTGTTTGTAACCCTTGGAAGAATTCATGAACTGATATGTCATGAATGCATGGACAATCAAGGAATGAGTAAAGGCATTCATGTGAAACTTTTGAGTTCATGTGTATTGATTTGGGATTGTGATTGACCTATAGTAGGTAGTATGGTCCTGCTATGAGAATGAAAGAAAAACGAATAAACCATATGAGGAAAAGGTTGGTTAAAATCCAACACCCCATGGCCAAGAACCGGTCATAAAGTGTGGCGAACTTGAATAACAATGCAAGAGTGCATTGGGTATGAATGTGCCCATGGATAGTGGCACATTTTTTAAAACCCTTTTAAATGTTGAATTATGTTTTGAATATATATATATATATATATATATATATATATATATATATATATATATATATATATATATATATATATATATATATATATATATATATATATATATATATATATATATATATATA
>ML790502.1:500153-533837 GCA_009831015.1 Picea engelmannii
CACCATTCTGAAATTGTTGTGACGATGTTGTAAAGGTGCAATAAAATGTATGTGCATGAGAACTAACAATTTGATTAGCTAAGGAATGATTGCAGGAAGAAGGAGTCTTGGATATGGAAATGTTGTAAGCCCATAAGGAAGACCGATTTCCTGCTGAGCTAAAATGTTATGGGAAGGAAAGTCCCATAATTATGAATCTGGTTCCTGTGCGGAACAAATATGAAAACAAATTATGGAATAGGAAATCTGTAGGTGATAGATTTGCAATAGAATTCTAAAAGTTAGAATTTATAATGATGTCTCACGAACCTTGTGGACCTATGATATAGGTGAGAAGAAAAGATTTGTCCTGAAAGGATAGATGAAGGCTCTCACAGCTGAAAATGATGAACATGGATATTGTTGAGCCATGAGAACCCTGTGATAAGTCATGATCGCCAGACATACACTATGTTGAGGTAACACAATCTAGAGGGACGCCTCAGCAGAGCATGTCTGAGGGACACCTCGACTGTAAGACTCGATAGAGTCTCTAACATCTTCCTGTGAGAGAAAACCTTGGCAGGGAAAGATGGATCGCCTAAGTGACTGTATAATAGTGAAGGGGATGCCTGAGCCTGGGCCTGGAGGGTGAGTGACCGTAGGGAAGAGGAGACCTTAATAATTCTTGTAAACTATTGGGATCATGCACACAGTGGGTAGTTTCCCGTGCGGAAAAACCTTGGAAAGGAAGATGAAACCATGATAGCTCTTGTGAGCTATTGAATTGAAATCATGCACCCAATGGGTACGTCAAGGAAAGTGATGAACATGGATAAAAAAAATACCATGTGGATACAGGTACACAAACTACATAGATAAGTACTTTGCTAGAATATGAAAATTTCCTTTTGAATTTTGAACAACAGTAAGATGTTTTCGCACAAAATTGTGGTTAATATGCTTGTGTCCAAGAATTGTTGAAGGCAGATGACGAAGACTTAGATCCTAAAAAGGGACCTGACTGAGGATGAAGGTCAAGAATTCTAAAGTGACTGAATGAGGAAGGCATGACAGGTGTTTTGAGAAAGAACACTGAGGACGATGTTCCTTTAAGGGGGAGGGAATTGTAACACCCTGTTTGCCCCAATTTCTAATTAATCATAAAATAAGAATTACCATGCTAATGCATGAGGACAATGTAAATGTATTATTGTTTGAGTTGCCAATAACTGACTGTGGTGGTGAAGCCTTGAAAGTACTAGCCATGATATCACTAGGGGAGAGAAATCAATTAATGAGGCAAGGACCGCTAGTTGAACTACCAACCACCCCCATGAATGGGAGCATGGTCTAGCTGCAGGAAGTCATCCTAAAGTACCTCAAGGTATGAAAGATCAGGTGGACCTGAACTTCCTTCTGACAGAAAGTAGGTTACAATTATACACATGGAGGCAACAAGAGAGGAGAGACACCAGACACCAGACGAGAATAGGAGCTCGCAAGGGAGAGGCGCGAAGCTCTCCAGCGAATCACGAATAGAATTCCACAAGATTGATGTCAAAGAGAATCTAAGAAACCTCATCGAGGCCACAACCAAGTGAGAAAGCTCTGAGTTGCAAAAAATAGGACCAGAACAGAAGCTGAAACAGAGAGAGAACCCTCGAGAACTGTGAGAATTCCCTGGTGATATCATGGCTTGGAATGGGGGTGGCCAGAGTGCTAAGAATGAATTCCTTTGAGCCTATGGTCAGGTGGAAGGATGAACACCCACAGTCATTTGGTTGGTAGAAACCTGTAATAGGTAAGTGAATTCTAAGCCTGTGTAATTTAGTTGTAACGGTGTATGAAATTGTATGATGTGCTTGCTTTCAGGAATGTGAATGAATGCTTAATGGATATACGGTATCCCTCCTATTTTCTGCTGAGTCGTATAATTTGGCAAGAAATGAATTATAGGGTTCGGACATGAATTGTTCCCATAAATTCTAGAGTTCTGTAGTGTCTTAAGCTAGAGCCATGAACTGTGAGCTCGTCGATCTTAGGCATAGTTGCATGTATGATGGTTTACTCGCCTAGTCATCCTAAGTCCCTTGGAGGATAGAGTTCATTAAGTTCATGAGAGGTAGTGTTGATTATGCACAGGCCCTCTGTGATCAACTAGAACCCCAGAACCCCTTGATGCAGGAGAGAAATAGTTGTGCTGAAGACTCTTCTAAGAGTCAAGTCCAAGATAAAGAGCGCAATGCTCTCAAGTCCTTCATAGTTGATGAAGTTCAGGAAGGATAACGAATTTCAAATACCAAAAGAGAGTACCTTTTCATTTGCTAGATGAACGGACGAGATCCTTTCGGAGGATCTGAGGTTTGTCATGACCTCTAGATTGGAGGAAGGAACATAGGTGTTAATGCCTTGACCTCTTTTGGCCTTCCCAAATAGCGAAGGAATCGGGACCGTAGATCCCAAGATCCAGGGGAGTTACCTGGACCATCCATTTATAGAGGACACATGGTTGTCGGTCTGGGTTTTGACACATGGGAAACACAAGGGCAAGACCCCTTTTCTTCGCAAGTCACAAAATCCCGGTATGAGAAACCCCGAATCAATATAGAGTGAATAGGTTTCAGTGTTTCGACACCCGAGAAACCCAAGGACAAGATCCCTTGTTTTCGCAAGTCATGAAATCCCGGTGCCCAAAACCCCGACGTGCTCTGTGGTAGAAAGGAGGATTCTTGAAAGGGTCTAGACCGTCCATTAGAGGAGACACGTGGTGAGTAGCCCGAGTTCGGGGAAAACTCTGAAAGAATCTGGACCGTTGGATCCAAACCACTGGGGATCGTTGTATCTTGTACAAGAATCCATGTATCAAAATTCAGGGTATGTAGAGAGAAGGGGACTACACTTCATTGTTCTCTTGAGTCCCGAAAGCCGACGGCTAGGGCAGATAGGTGGCACACCCTAGATGTAGGAGCCACATGGATGAAAAGTGGTACATCCAAGAAAAAGGGTCATGTGGAGGTGATAGGTGGTGTGTTATCATCACAGGGAAGGAGTCAACACCCTGTTGACCTATATCGCGTTTCGTTGTTCGTCGTTCCAAAAGGTAAGGAACACTTGCAACAGGAATTGCGAAGTCACGAAACATGAAAGAGATAGGCATTGAGACTTGCGTCCTATCCGGAGGTCACATGACACTGAGACAAGGGTGGAGCCGAGTACCTTAGCCCATTTCGAATTTTGGGGTTTGAAGAGTTGAGAGACTAGACTCTTCTTCTTTACGAACTTCCAGTTACAGAAATCCTGATACGGCTAGGACCGCTGAAGCACTGGGAGACTCGTAGTCATGGATCTCCTCGAATGTGAGATTTTGGGTTTCAGGGTTTGCAAAGTCAAAAGAATTGACGCGCCTGTATCACTAAGTCGCGAAATGTGAAAAGGTGCCTAGTTTGTTTGGCTTGTGGTCGTAACCAATGATCAGATGGACGTGGACAAGGGAAGAGCTAGCCTATGCCAGGCCCCCGTAGGACTTCGGGGATTCTGTCCCTCGAGAAAAAGTAAAAAAATATATTATGTCATAGTGGGTATGTGGCAATAACCCAGATACATGGGTGTTGGGTTGTAAATATGTCTTAAAAACAACCTCTATGCATCAACTAAAGGTAGGAACTCGCACAAGCATTTTACTTGTTACCTAAGTAGGTTCTTACCTTCCATTTTCAATACCTCATCCTCTAGAGATGCAACACCTGTAAAGGGAACAACAATCGTAAAAGGAACGACAATTGTTCTATTCAAATGAATGATAGTACTTGTAAAGGGAACATAAATCGTAACAAGGGAATGATAGTCATTACGTTGGAGCGAACTAATGTTGTATTAATTGCATTGTAGTACTTGCCCAACTACCTAATTTTTCAATCTGAGGTTCATAGACTTACGAAGCACACACAGAGTATATGCAGGATTGAAGCTAATGTAGCCTAATCTACTGGTAAAGCTACAAAATAAATTGAATCATTAATCTAATGCAAGAAGTTGAAACACACGACTTGGAATTGAATTGCTACAACACATGACTGATATGAAATTGCGTAAATGAAAGCCCATAAGTAAGACCGATTTCCTACTGACCTAAAATTTTATGAGATGGAAAGTCCCATAATTATGAATCTGGTTCCTATGTGGAACAAATATGAAAAAAATTTGTGGAATAGGAAATCGGTAGGTGAAAGATTTGCAATAGAATTCTAAAAGTTAGAATTTATAATGATGTCTCACGAACCTTGTAGACCTGTGATACATGTGAGAAGAAAATATTTGTCCTGAAAGGACAGATGAAGGCTGTCACAGCTGAAAACGATGAACATGGCTACTATTGAGCCATGAGAACCCTATGATAATTCATGATCGTCGGATATACATTGTGTTGAGGTAACACAAGCCAGAGGGACGCCTTGACAGAGCATGTCTGAGGGACGCCTCGACTGTAAGACTCGATAGAGTATCTAAAATCTTCCTGTGCGAGAAAACCTCGGTAGGGAAAGATGGATCGCTCGAAGGACTGTATAAAAATTAAGGCAATGCCTGAACCTGGGCCTGGAGGGTGAGTGACCATAGGGAAGAGGAGACCTTAATAATTCTTGTAAACTATTGGGATCATGCACACAGTGGGTAGTTTCCCATGCGGAAAAACCTTGGAAAGGAAGATGAAACCATGATAGCTCTTGTGAGCTATTGAATTGAAATCATGCACCCAATGGGTACGTCAAGGAAAGTGATGAACATGGATAAAAAAACTACCATGTGGATACAGATCCACAAACTACACAGATAAGTACTTTTCTAGAATATGAAATTTTCCTTTTGAATTTTGAACAACAGTAAGATGTATTCGCACAAAATTGTGGTTAATATGCTTGTGTACAAGAATTATTGAAGGTAGATGATGAAGACTCAGATCCTAAAAAAGGACCTGTCTGAGGATGAAGGTCAAGACTTTTGAAGTGGCTGAATGAGGAAGGCATGACAGGTGTTTTGAGAAAGAACACTGAGGATGGTGTTCCTTTAAGGGGGAGGGAATTGTAACACCCTGTTTCCCCCAATTTGTAATTAATCATAAAATAGAAATTACCATGCTAATGCTTGAGGACACTGTAAATGTATTATTGTTTGAGTTGCCAATAAATGACTATGGGGGTGAATCCTTGAAAGTACTGGCCATGATATCACTAAGGGAGAGAAATCAGTTAATGAGGAAAGGATCGCTGGTTGAACTACCAACCACCCCCATGAATGGGAGAATGGTCTAGATGGAGGAATTCATCCTAAAGTACCACAGGGTTTGACATACCAGGTGGACCTGAGCTTCCTTCTGACAGAAGGAAGGTGAAAATTATACACATGGAGGCAGCAAGAGAGGAGAGACACCAGACACTAGATGAGAATGGGAGCTCACAAGGGAGAGGCGTGAAGCTCTCTAGTGAATCATGAATAGAAGGCCATGATCTTTATGCCAAAGAGCATCTAAGAAACATCACCAAGGCCACAACTGAGTGAGAAAGTTTCGAGTTGCAAAAAATAGGACCCGAACAGAAGCTGAAACAAACGGAGAGAACCCTCGAGAACTGTGAGAATTCCCTGATGATATCATGGCTTGGCACGGGGGTGGCCAGAGTGCTAAGAATGAATGCCTCTAAACCTATGGTCGGGTGGAAGGATGAACACCCACAGTCATTTGGTTGGCGGCAACCTGTAATAGATAACTGAATTCTGACCTTGTGTAATTTAGTTGTAACGGTGTATGAATTGGTATGTTGTGCTTGCTTTCAGGAATGTGAATGAATGCTTAATGGATATACTATATCCCTCCTATTTTCTACTGAGTCATATAATTTGGCAAGAAAGGAATTATAGGGTTCGGACATGACTTGTTCCCATAAATTCTAGAGTTCTGTAGTGTCTTAAGCTAGAGCCACGAACTGTGAGTTCGTCAATCTCAGGCATAGTTTCATGTATGATGGTTTACTCGCCTAGTCATCCTAAGTCCCTTGGAGGATGGAGTTCATTAAGTTCATGAGAGGTAGTGTTGATTATGCACAGGCCCTCTATGATCAAATAGAACCTCAGTACCCCTTGATGCAGGAGCACAATAGTTGTGCTGAAGACTCTTCTAAGAGTCAAGTCCAAGAGGAAGAGCACAATGCTCTCAAGCCCTTTAGAGTTGATGAAGTTTAGGAAGGATAGCATGTTTCAAATACCGAAAGAGAGTACCCTTTCTTTTGCTAGATGAACGAACGAGATCCTTTCCGAGGATCTGAGGTTTGTCATGACTGCTAGATTGGGGGAAGGAACATAGGGGTTAATGCCTCGACTCCTTTTGGCCTTCGCAAATAGTGAAGGAATCAGGACTGTAGATCCCAAGATCCATGGGAGTTACCTGGACCATCCATTTGTAGAGGACACATGGTTGTCGGTCGGTGTTTCGGCACCCGGGAAACCTAAGGGCAAGACCCATTTTATTTGCATGTCATGAAAGCCCGATATGTGAAACCCCAAATCAGTATAAAGTGAATAGCTTTTGGCATTTCAGCACCTGGGAAACCCAAGAGAAAGATCCCTTGTTTTCACAAGTCATGAAATCCCGGTGCCCAAAACCCTGACATGCTATGTGGTTGAAATGGGGATTCCTGAAAGGGTTTGGACCATCCATCGAAGGAGACGCGTGGTGAGAGGCCTGAGTTGAGGGAAAACTCTGAAAGAATCTGGACCATTGGATCCAAACCACCGGGGATCATTGCATCTCATACAAGAACTCATGTATCAGAATCGGGGTTTGTAGACAGAAGGGGACGACAGTTCGTTGTTCTCTTGATTCCCAAAAGTTGACGGCTCAGGCGGATAGGTTGAACATCCCAGATGTAGGAGCCACGTGGATGATAAGTCGTACATCCAAGAACAAGGGTCATATGGAGGTGATAGGTGGCATGTTATCATCACAGGGAAGGAGTCAACACCCTGTTGACCCATATCACATTTCGGGGTTCGGCATTCCAAAAGATAAGGAACACTTGCAACATGAATTATGAAGTTGCGAAACCCGAAATAGATAGGTGCTAAGACTTGCGTCCTAGTCGGAGGTCACATGATACCGAGACAAGGGTGGAGCCGAGTACCTTAGCCCATTTCGGATTTTGGGGTTTGAAGAGTCGAGAGACTAGACTCTCCTGCTTTACGAACTCCCAGTTACCGAAATCCCGATATGGCTAGGACCGCCGAAGAAGGGGGAGGCTCGTAGTCATCGATCTCCTCGAAGGTGAGATTTTGGGTTTTGGGGTTTGCAGAGTGGAAAGACTTGATGCGCCTATATCTCTAAGTCATGAAATGTGAAAAGTTGCCTAGTTTGTTTGGCCTGTGGTCGTAACCAATGATCACATGGAGGTGGACAAGGGAAGATCTAGCCTGCGCTAGGCCCCTGTAGGACTTCGGGGATTCTGACCCTCGAGAAAAAGGCAAAAAATATATTATGTCGTAGTGGGTATGTGACAATAACCCAGATACATGGGTGTTGGGTTGTAAATATGTCCTAAAACCAACCTCTATGCATCAACTGAAGGTAGGAACTTGCACAAGCATTTTACTTGTTCCCTAAGTAGGTTCTTACTTTCCATTTTTAATACCTCATCCTCCAGAGATGCAACACCTGTAAAGGGAACAACAATCATAAAAGGAACGACAATTGTTCCATTCAAATGAATGACAGTACCTATGAAGGGAACATAAATCATAACAAAGGAACAATAGTCGTTACGTTGGGCCGAACTAATGTTGTACTAATTGCATTGTAGTACTTTCCCAACTATCTAATTTTTCAATCTGAGGTTCATAGACTTACAAAGCACACACAAAGTATATGCAGGATCGAAGCTAATTTAACCTAATCTACTGGTAAAGCTACAAATGAAATTGAATCATTAATCTAATGCAAGAAGTTGAAACACATGACTTGGAATTGAATTGCTACAACACAAGACTGATATGAAATTGCGTAAATGAAATTAATATAGGAATAGAAAATTGTGTCAAAGGATAAAAAACATGTTAAGAACAACAAGATGACACATGTGAGCTCACACTAACAGTGAAGCAATCTCAAATTACACCACAAGAATAAAATTCTAGATCATGAAACAATAAAGAAAGCATGAATCAAACTAAGAATCCTTTTTTCTTTCAAATCCTAATGACTACTAAATGACTACTGCCTCATGAAGAGAGAACACTCTATTTTATACATGAGAGCCTTGAATATAAGATAACCATGTCATAATTATAGATCCACTTTTCTCTCAACCAATTTTCCATTATAACAAAATATAATCCCTTCAAATCCTCACGCATATCTCTCATATATCTTGGAGAAGATATGTTATCCATTCCCCGTGATCTTCTCCTTGAAATAGGCTTGAATGATCTCCTCATTTCTTGAAATGGTGGAGGAAGTATTCGAGAATTCCTTTTGTATTAATTCTTCACATATTCCTACACATTACAAAGCTCACACATTTTTGAGATATTTATGAAAACATGTCGATTTTCTAATATTTAATAAAAAATTCCCTTTTAATACTAAAATGAATAAAGTGGAAAATAATAAGGTGAAACCCAAATATATTTATGCAAATGATATCATGAAATGTTAATGGGGCGATGAAATGTGAAGAATGATGAAGGAAAAGGTGGATGAAAATATGACATTTCTGAGCCCCAACATACCCCCCAACTGAACTTGTTGCATGTTTGCATGCAATTGTGCATGGATGTTCTTGAGAAATTTTGGCATTTGAATTTTGGATTTGAGTGACAATAATGAATGTTTCTTGGATGCAATTTACATGAGTAAAAACTGACATTTTCTTATGGTCGGTTCTTGTTGGAGAAATTTCTATTTTCGACACACTAGTTCAGTGGGAGTTAACTGACTAGTTCTATTTTAGACTTTCTATTTTTACCATCACTATTATGCATGCATGCATTGCTAAGGAAATCTAACTGCTTGATTGTTTTTATTAGTTATGGAATGTTTTTCCCTATATATGAGTGTATTCCACTCATTCATTGTATCATATTGATCATGATCTATGTGTCAATCATCAACTCATTGGAGTAGTGTGCATATATTTTCTCATTCTTCCATATTGAATCTCTTTTCCTTTTCTTGATAAGCTTTGTTTGTGCATGCTTTAGCTACATCTCCTGTGAAGGTTTCCATGAGACACTGACATGGTATCATAGCTATGCTGTTTGGAGAAGGCCAGACAAGCCAAAGAATAATGAAAATTGGGGTTTTGGCGAGCTAAATCTGTGGTCGTACCTTTCAACATTTATTCCTTCCAAAATATTACGTTTTGGAGGAAACGACCCGCGTAGAAAGTAAATCGCCCCATTTTGGAAGTGGTTTTCAACCATTTGGAAAAATTACTCACCGTTTTCTCTAAAAGTAAGCCTCAATAGCATCTCTTGAAACTAATATGAATTTTCACTTAAAGTTCCATTTCTATCGTGATTTCTTAATTTCTCACTTGCAGATTGAGAGTAAATTTTTAGGGGTTCTTAGAAACAGTTAGAGAGATGGATATGAAAACTATATACATTCAAACTTGGTGGTAATCCTCACACTATACAATTATTTTGATTGGAATCCTGAGGTGACATTCCAACTCAAAAGAAAAGGACTATATAATTCGACGATTGCGAGAGAAACAAAACCTACATCAACGATTGAGAAAATGAGATGGGTGAACCGTAAGGATGAGGCCACATGACTACTTCTTGAGTTAATATCCACTGATTTTTGGTTTCATGTTTCCACATGCAAGACTACAAATGAGATCTAGACCACCTTGGAAGGACTCTTTGAAAAGAAGGATGAGATGTGAGGTCATATGCTTGAGGTAGACTTGACTACCTTAGACCCTAAAAGTTTTGATAATATACAAAAAAAAATTACTAAATTTAAATCTTTGTTATTAAGCTTGGATGAATGTGGTATTGATAAGTCTACACAAGAGAAACAAATTATTCTAACAATCTTGGCCAAGCTAGGACCTGAATACACTGTATATGTCTCCAATTTCCATTCTGGCAGATGTCTTTTTGGAACAAATTGGAAAATGTCTATGTTGGCTCAGTTCATTGAGAGTCTTACACAAGAGCAGACAAAACTCATACATATGGGCCTCATGAAATATCCCAAAGCACATGCACTCACCATGCATAATGGAAAAGGGTCATCCAAATAGAATGGGAAGGAGGGATATTCCAAATCCTTTAATGATTCTTCAGGTTCCAAGGACTCTTCAGAGTCGAAGAAGAAGAAGAAACGAAAGCAATGCACTTACTGCAATAAATTGAATCATGAAGAATCCACATGCATGAAGAAACATATCGATCTTATGGCACAGACACTTCAACATAACAACCTTGGAAACTTCATTCCAAAGGGAGTCAAGAAACAAAATGAAGAATATCCTGCTCCTAAGAAAGGTAATCGTCATGTTATGGTTGCAATTAATTCCTCATCTGATTCATGGATTATAGATTTGGGTGCATCCCATCATATGGAAATGAAAGAGGAAGTTTTCTCTTCTTTGAGTCCATGCTCAAGACCCCCTATTCTCATGGGGGATGATACTCCAGTAGCAGTAGCAGGAGAAGGGAGAGTGGAGCTCCACAATGTTATTTTTGAGAATGTTTTACATGTTCCAAAGATTTCTATGAATCTTCTCTCAGTTTATCAGATCGCTCGGAAAGGTAAAAAGGTTGAATTTACATTGGATTCAGTTTCAATAATTGACATGCATGACAATTACATCATTGCAATTGGTGAGGTGGATCACAAGTCAAAGTTGTATAAATTCACTAAGTTTTCTGACAATGACTCATCTATTCTACTTACACATATGGAGAGTACTTTGCATGCACCTCCGGTGCAACATGCATATACTCTTGTTCTTCCATCAGTTTCAGACATTAGAGATGATTCTATACAGTCAGATTCTGTACATGGAAGTAAGCAGGTAGTACATCCAGATAAGAAGCCAACACCGAAGCTTCACCAGATGACCAAGAAGGCACATACCACACTTCAAGCAGTAAACAACGTTGTAAGGAATCCATTGGATTCGAGGATGACTCAATCTCAACATGAGGATCCTTCTCATGTAATTTCATCTTCAGAACCTGTGATGCCCATTCATTGCTATATGGTTCAATCTACCGATCCAGATAACCACAATAGGGTTGTGGGAAATCCATTATGGAAATCATCCATGAGAAGGAGTATGACTCACTCCTAAAGAATCAGACATCACATATGGTTCCACTTCCACTAGAAAGGTATATTTTCAGGTGCATATGGGTCCACAGGATCAAGAGGTATAAGGCCTGACAGGTTTCCAAAGGAATTCATCATATCCATAAATATTTCCACATCTTCATGAAGACTTTCAGTGAGGAGAAGTTTTAGATTTTGTGGGATCGTCTTGCAGTGAATAACACAGTTTCCTAGAAACTATCATTTTCTTCTTTTGATACATTATCTTTTGAGGGGGGGTTTTGTTATCACGTGGTTTTCCCTCTTTCCTCACTTTTATTCAGTGTTCATTAGTTGCATTGTACATGAGTACCTAAAATGTCCTAGTACACAGGACTCATTTTTTACTCCATAGTGATGTTCAGGGGGGGTGTTGGATAAATTTCTATTTTAGACACACTAGTTCAGTGGGAGTTAACTAACTAGTTCTATTTTAGACTTTCTACTTTTACCATCACTATTATGCATACATGCATTCCTAAGGAAAGATAACTTCTTGATTTCTTTTCTTAATTATGGAATGTTTTTCCCTATATATGAGTGTTATCCACTCATTCATTGTATCATATTGTTCATGATCTATGTATCAATCATCATCTCATTGGAGTAGTGTGAATATATTTTCTCATTCTTGCATATTGAATATCTCTTCCTTTTCTTTATAAGCTTTGTTTGTGCATGCTTTAGCTAGATCTCCTGTGTAGGTTTCCATGAAACTCTAATAGTTCTTGTGTGACAACTATCAATATAAAAAATGTTGGTTCTTGTGTTAATAACATTCATTTCCTTATTTGTTCTCTTGTTGTTATGATAATAATTTAGCCATATACTTTACTGGAAAAGATAAGCTATCCACGTGCATAAGGAAACATCACTGGGTATAAGAAATCCCTTTTTTATATTTGTGAATCATGCTAATATGTATATCAATGATTATGAAGCAAAGTGCAACAAAGTATCGTTGGAAAAGAAATGTTTGTAAATGGTAAATGAGACGAAAATGGAATGATGGTAGTGGAAAAATGGAGTGATGATAGAAAATATAGTACCCTACCCCCTAACTAATTTGGTTGCATGTCCGCATGCAATGTGGCATGAGTCATAGAAGTGAAAAGGAAATGGAGTGTGGAGAGGGATTTTTCCAAATTATTCATTGCTAGCAATTGAGGAATTACAAGATTAAAGTTTAGAAAATAGCATACCTCCACTTATGAAAAATGTTTATGAAATATGCAATAGGAATATGGCTGATGCGACTGCTGGAGCATGGAAGATGTCACTGCTACAGGATCATGAAAATGTAACTGTGAATGTTGTATCTGCAAATGCTATAACTGTTGGATCAGAGAATGTGAAGTGGAGGAATATGAACTGTTGTTGATGAATCATGGAAAAGAGGAAGTATGAAAGTGGAACTGTGGTACTCTCATATAGCTAAAAATTACTGTTGCAACTACTGATGGAGTCATGAAAAAGTGTATAGTCTTCACCTGCTGCTAAACCCGATGGTACAATTCTAGTCAAGCGAATGAATGCATCGATGTCGAGCATGAATATAAGTCATTGGATTACCGGCCATTGATGCATCTCGTTAATCAATGCGAGACAAACTCACCATTGATATCAATGAGTGCCAAGGTACTCAAGTACATCTTGCAAAGTGTGAATGAATGAACTGGTGTTGAGCCACTTGCAAGATTTCACAATCAAGGGACATTGATGTATTTCCATGATTGTCAATGAGAGAACTTGCCATTAAGGCATGAAAGCTTATAGGTACTCAAAATGGACTCTAGTCTATATCCCAGATAAGGTGTTGAGGTTGATTGGGAAATACTTGTTGAAAGGTGGGCCCTAAGGAATCCCACATCAGTCAACGCGAGTTCTGATAAAAATATTGGTAGGACTATAGGAAATATATCAATAGCAATAGTGTTTATGGCAAGGCAATGTAGTCATGGAAATGGAGATGGATGATTTTATTGACAAGGAAAAATGAACTAAAAAAGATAAAGAGATGTATGTGAATCAGAAAGATAGGCATGTGTGAAGCCATCATAGATAAGGAAATGGAAGATGGGATTCAACATCGGGATGACAAATGCTCTTCAAAGGAGAGAGACGAGGAAATAATTCATGACGCAAAATGGTTGTATGTATGGATTTTGTGTAACAACAATCGTCATGATGTGTGTAATGAGAATCGTCTCCTTCAAGGTTGCAACAAGCATGTTTTTCAGAAAAAAAAAATTGTGATTCTTGAAAATCACTGTGGCATGGAATGTGAACGTATTCATTCATAAAATCAAACTTGGTAATAATCTTTCAATAAAACTTAGTACTAATCCTGCAATAAAACTTGTGAGATCATCATAAAACAGAAAATGTGAGACTAAGTATGAATGCGGCAAATTAAAGAGATAAAATGCGTTTTTGCACCTGTTGTTGTTGCACGCTTATTTCATCGTTGATTGTTGCTTGAAGTGACTTATGAAAAACAAATCATCGTAAGGTGTAAAAAAAAAAATGTTTGGGTATTATTCTTTTTAGGAAGTGTTTGAGATCCATTTGCAATTTTGATTTTTAGAATGTTTGATTTTTATAATTTGTTTTCAATTTTTTTTTATTGGCAATATCGCTTGTATGCAATTGTACAGGGATCCAAATGTGTTCTTTGTGGACGCTTGCACATAAATATTTTATTGAAACACATTTATCATCACGATCGGAGTAGATACCACTACCTATTCAACCACATACAACACGAAGTAAAACCAAAACCAAAACAAATAACAAGAACTTCTTTATCCATACATTTTCCATTTTCATAATAATTTTTTCTTTGTATGGTTTTCTTTGTTTATTTATTGTTTTTCTTAATAAAACAAATGAAATGCTTTTTTTTTATGGTTTTATAGTTTTTATTTTATTTTTGTTTTAAATATCAAAGGAAAATGCAAAAAGAAAAATATAAATGATACTAACGGAAAAATGGAAAACAAAGCACCCAAAAAGTGCATTAAATCATTGAAAATATGGCATAACGAGTGGTGTGGATGGGGTGGGGTTTGACCCCATAACCTCTGCCCATAAAATCAGATCTCTTAATCAATACGCCAAGTTATATTAATGTGATATTGCACTCAATTATTATTATTATTATTATTGTTTTTTGTGTACGCTGCTACAGGGGTGTATTTGTAAGGTGTAGCAACAAATGTCAAATATGATTTTCTCACAAAAAATGAACTGGGTTGAGCTGAAATTTTGCAGGTAGGTTCCTTTGGTCCAAATGCTTCTATATGCCGAAAATCAGCACTACCCACATCAAGGGTTTTGAGAAAAATGAAAACTAGATAAAGATGACTATATTGATTTTCTCAAAAATTGTGTACTAAGTTGGCCTAAACTTTAATGGGTTTTTTTATCATAACATAATTCACTTACTTTCCAAAAATCATAAGAACCCAGATCCTAGTTTGTGAGATATCTTCAGTTCAATTTCTGTATATTTTTTTTTTCGTATATTTTTTATAAATAAAACTAGAAATTTTATTAGCATTTGAGACAAATCAAATTGAATAAAATTCTTTAGCAAATGGAGACAAATTAATTTTGAAAATTGAGGAAAAAAAATTATTTAAACATTTTTTTCAAATCTTCAACAATACCAAAACATTCCTCAAAATATCTCATAGCCATTCCTTTCATCTCTACTTCGAGATCGCAACAAGGCACAGGAAGAGAGCATATGTATTTGAGAGAATACTTATTCAAAACAAAAACAAGAATTGGAAAACAAAAGCATGTTTTTATTCGTTTACCCTACCTACTCTACGCTAATTATAAATTAGAGATTAGTTATGTGTAGTCAAACTTCCAGTGTAGCCATGCACGCAATAGAAATAAGAATATGTTATCTTTTATTTTCAGAAATGAGAATCGGAAATATGTATGGATGTGCGAAATTAGTTGTTGAAACTAAAAATAAAAAAATAAGAAGAAAAACTAAATGAATCTAACCTCATACTCTCTTGAAACCATCATTCGATAAGGCTTTTGTAGGTGCAATTTCCCTCCTTTAGATCATGTTGCAACTCCTTGTTGTCCTCCTCGACCCCCTACTCCGATAATTGTTCTTCGTTAAATGTGCAGGATCCTTCGAATGTTGATGCCTCGTTCGTTGTTGGAGGAGTAATTAATCCTTCAACTGCTGTTAAGATATCCTCTTTATGAGAAGAGGAGATCTCGGCCTTTGAAAGGATCTGAGTGAGTTGTTCCAAGCTTAAATTCATTGTTAAACCATCTTGTTAAAGAATTCTTACAACACCCAAAACTGAAATCTAAATAAAAAAAAGTTAAATAAAAGCACTCTTATTGAAACAAAAAACAATTACTCTTCACAGTTGTAGAAATCAAATGCTCTCGGTAGTTGGCAGGGATATGAGGAGTCTCCACTCAAGTAGCTTCTATGACCCTCTTACCAACACATGTAGATCACACTTTCAGAAATTAAACACTCTTGCATAAATTGAAATTTGTATGAATTGAAACACTCTTTGCAAAAATTGAAATTCACATTTACATAGTTGGCAGGGAGAACATGAGGAGTCTCTACTCAAGTAGCTGCTATGACCCCTTACCAACACATCTATATTACACTTGCATAAATTGAAAGGAAAAAGAAACTGATACCTCAATCCATCGTTCTTCCTCGACAATGGCGCCAAAATGTTGGGCTCTAAAGATGTCATAAAAACAACATTTATGCATCAATTGAAGGTAGGCGTTGGCACAAGCATTTTACTTGTTTCCTATGTAGGTTCTTACCTTTCATTTTCAGTACCTCATACTCCAGAGATGCAACACCTGTAAAGGGAACAACAATCGTAAAAGGAACGACAGTTGTTCCATTCAAATGAATGACACCACCTGTAAAGGGAAAAACAATCGTAACAAGGGAACGACGGTCGTTACATTGGACCAAACTAATGTTTTATTAATTGCATTGTAGTACTTTCCCAACTATCCAATTTGTCAATCCTAGGTTCGTAGACTTACGAAGAACACGGAAAATATATGCAGGATCGAAGCTAATTTAACCTAATCTAATGGTAAGGCTACAACTGAAATTGAATCATTAATCTAATGCAAGACGCTGAAACACATGACTTGGAATTAAATTCCTACAACACACGACTGGAATGAAATTGCGTCAACGAAATTAATCTAGGAATAGAAAATTGCATCAAAGGATAAACAACATGTGAAGAGAAAAAAGACAACACATGTGAGCTCACACTAACAACAAATCAATCTCAAATTACATTACAAGAATCAAATGAAAAATCATGAAACAATAATGAAAGCGTGAATCAAACTAAGAATCCCTTTTTCTTTCAAATCCTAATAACTACTAAATGATTAATCCCTCATGAAGAGAGATCACTCTCTTCTATATATGAGAGCCTTGAAGATAATATAACCATCTCATAATTACAGATCCACTTTTCTCTCAACCAAATACCCATTATTACAAAATATAATCCCTTCAAATCCTCACACATATCTCTCATATATCTTGGATAATAAATGTTATCCATTCCCCATGATCTTCTCCTTGAAATAAGCTTGAATGATCTCCTCAAATATTGAAACGGTGGAGGAAGTATTCGAGAAGTCCATTTGTATTAATTCTTCACATATTCCTACACTTTACTAAGCTCACACATTTTTGAGATATTTATGAAAACATGTCGATTTTCTAATATTTAATCACAAATTCTCTTTTAATACTAAAATGAATAAAGTGGAAAATAATAAGCTGAAACCCAAATATATTTATGAAAATGATATCATGAAAGGTTAATGGGGCAATAAAATGTGAAGAATGATGAAGGGAAAGGTGGATGAAAATATGACATTTTTTAGCCCCAACAATGGGCCACCCACAACTACAATATTGTGGAATACTTGGCCTAGATAGCCTATTCCATGTCCACACTTGAAGTACTCTGAATATATACAGTTTAATGGAAATCCTTTTTGTTGATGATAGGTGTGTTTGATCCCTCTAGTTGAGTTTGATAACCTTTTATTTTGATCAGGTTCATCATATGATTTCCGATCAAATCGATTTCCATATCAAAACTAGATTGATGGGGAAAAATATCCTTCAAATTATGATTGATGAAGGATCCTTGACTTTCATTATATTTATGTCATGTTGGAATGCCCTCGGTTATCCAAAGATCGACACATTTACAACATTGTTGAAATCATTTTATGGAAATATGTTCCATCCCCATGGGATCATCTCACCTTACCCATCAATTTAGGTGGTAATAATCTCTCTATTGTTGTGGAGGTCATTGACACACCTCTTGATTACAATTTTGTACTCGGTCACACTTGGTTTTACGGCATGAATAGATTTTTCTCATTTGTATTAATGGTGTTACACATCACTCATCGAGGGAAAATAGTGACCATCAATGAACTTGTGTTTTGTACCCCATACCTTGGATCCAATGTGGGTATATTGTACCATTTTTCGGTGATACCTAGCAGTATTACATGAGTTGTAGTGAAGGGATGTTCAAATACTCTTCACTCATGGGAACATTCCCTCTTCCTCCACCACTTCCTACTCTGAACATTTGTCCTATCAATATGATTTTGTAATTTACAAGTGGATCCCTCGGGTCTATAGATCCATGGGTGGTACCTCATCTCAAGGATGTTGATTCATTTGAAGGGTCCACGCCTATCGCCATAAACATTGTCGATCCATAAATCCCATCAAAATATTTCGATATTGGTCAATAACTCCATCCTCATATGGATTTTTATCATCCTACTCTTCGTGAACCGGTTGTTGTCTCTTCGAGCTCACATGACTTCCTAGATATTGAGTTTCCTTCAGAAGAGGCCATCATACAAGTCATGTCTTCGATAGAAAATCCGAAGGATGAGGTGATACATCGATCATGTTTTCTTGATGTGGAAATGAAGAGAGTTAGCATGATGATTCCTAATCTAGGACTAGGGGGATTTTCCATGGCATCCATTAGAATTCCTAGGCTCAACCCTTTTCTGGCTCGATTATATTTTTCAAAACTCACCACTAAATTCTTTGCTTCCCATTACACAAAATATTTGTGTTTCGTATCCCCTTTACATCTTGATGGGAATCATAAAAGAGCTCTGATATCTCATGAAACTACTCATGACGAGTGTCTTCATATGCACAAATTTGTTACTATGTGGCATTTCCTCGACATGGTGTTCCATATGATGTCGACATCGACTCATAATTTCCTTTATTATGAAAACCATTGTTGTCCTAAGTGTAGAAATATGATATAATTGGCATAAATAATCAATATTCATAGTGCCTTATACATAGGTGTGTGGTGTGAGTGCCTTTTGTTTTGCATATATCATATCCAAAAAATCAAAAAACATTTTCCTTTTGAGATTTCACTATGTATTTTGACCAATGAAATCTAGTGTAACATCCCGCTCTGGCGCACTTACAAAACTTATTCTTCGAGGCCACTTACTCACAAGTGATTTGGACTTTTCTGATAGTAATACATTTATGCTTGATTATGGTGTGTTCTGATAGACGACATGATGTTTTACTACTTGATGTAGACAGGTGCTATTGACTCAGTTCATTTGAGTGTGCAGGGTTTTTGACCTGGAGGATGCAGACGCATCGACGAAACCCTTGGACTCCGTATTGAGTCAGGGAGTGTGCTATTTGAGTTGTTTTATTTACCATGATATTTATTGATGGATGATATGTTGTTGACATGTTCTGACATGATGGTTGATGATGCAGGCTAACGATAGCTTGCCAACCAGACTCACATATGGAGTAAAGGGGCCACACACGAGTTCCAGAGAGGTTGAGGGAGAGGTGTGGACAACAGCCCTGCCACAGCCTACTAGCACTCTCGTCGTGGCTCGAACTGTAGGTTAACGATTACCTAGTTCGAGAGGATCCACAATTCCATGAGGGCAGACTGCGACAGTCACTCACGATGATTCTAAGGGGCGCGCAATAAGGCGAGGGCCTTATTCCTTAGAGCCCTTAGTCTCTCACAAGTTCACCTAGCGGAGTGTTGACTCTAGGGGTTATAGATGTCTACCAAACAGTCAAGTTGGCGAGTGACACCCTTGGAGCACGTGGTGCATCCTGAAGGGCACGTCGTGAAAAAGAAACACGAGTTGGTGAGTGGCACCCTTGGAGCACGTGGTGCATCCTGAAGGGCATGTCGCGCAACAGAAGCAAACAAGGCGAGTGGCACCTTTGGAGCATGTAGTGAGTCCTGAAGGGCACGTCGCATTGATGGTGATGATGAGACAATCCTAGATGACCCTGAGACCTTAACGCCCTTAGAATTTCTCAAAACGACTCCCCTAATTGATTGTCACCAAGTTCGAATCTAAACATAAATTTAAAATATCCCTAAGATAAAATTTTGATTAACCTTAGGAGAAGACCCTCCAAAAAAAATAAACTTAAGGACGTAAACTAAAACCCTCCTAAGTGTTTGTTAAAGTCTTCTTAAAATTAAAGGGGGTAAAGTAATGAGGGAGATAAACTAAGTGAAACCCATGGCTTTTAAATTATAAAGAAGAATTAAAATTATTAAAGTGTGGGGGTATAAAAGTTAGGATTTTAGAAATACAATGAAAGGTTTAATGAGTGCATTTATCTTTTTGTGTTTTAGAAAAAAAATTATAAAATCAAATAAAATCAAATAAAAAAATAAATAAAGGAAAGGAAAGGAACAATTAATAGAAATAAGGAAACTTGTAATAAAGAAAACTTAATAAAGGAAAGTAAGGAACGTAGGGTAAAAAACAAAAAGGAATCAGCAATTAAGGAGTTACTAAAAATCAACAACTTCATTTTAGGAAAGTTATTAAAAGCTGAGAGGGGATCTAGGAACCCTAGGAGAAATTCTAGGAGCGACTATAGGAGGGATGAGGGAAATGAGTCTTTTATTTAAATTAAAGAAAATAATTTTAGAGAAACATGGGGGATGAGTGACACTTGGACGACAGAGAATTTTTAGAGGATTGTCATTAAAATTTAAATTAATAATGATTTAGGGAAAGTAGGTGGGTCTCAAATTCTATAAAAGAAGGGGAAAAGGAGGAAGAAAGGGAGGAACGGTGAGCGTAACGTTACGCTATCGGATTTTGGCTTGACTGTCTGCTTGTGAGGAATTGGGAATTTCTCAGTTGTATTGGAGTGGTAGCTTAGCCGTGGAGGCGAGCTGAGAAGCTAGTCTTATTTCTGGATCTTGTGTGGCCCCTTTGCAGCTCGGGGGGCTAAGGGGGAAGAAGAGTACCCCTAGCGTTTGGCTAGGAGGTACCGGTGAGGGTTCCACAGTCGGCAAGAAGGAGCGGAAAGGAGCGCGGTACATCAATCGAGGCACGGACAACATACGAGGCAGGCACAAGGAACCAGGTACGCTCACTTATTTTATTGAGTATAATGCTTTAAATATTAGGCTGGGAACTGTAAGATGATTGTAATGTTCTGAAATGCTAGGTATGGCGATCTCGCTTGCTGATATTTTATGGAAGTAAAACTAGATCTGGCTTTCCTTCTAGCACTTGTTGGTTTTGATTTCTAAGATCAATTGATCTGGTGTTTAGATATGGCATTCGTCTGTATGAGCATTGGCAAATGTTTATATTATTTATCCTTCGATCCACTGAAGATTTCATTTCAGGGTTGGTTTCGTTGGGCATTTCTGAAATTGTTGGCTTTCTGCATTCGTTTGGTGTGCTTCCATTCATTGTGTGTTTTCTTTTTATTTACTGTGGGCATTCCGTGGTGGGCATTTCATTTTATAAATTACGGTCATGTCTTTTAAATTTACTGTCATGCATTTGCTTAAACTACTGTCATTTCGTTGGTGTCTCCTGGCAATCCATTTTTATCTCTGGCAATTTTTTTTATCTTCTGGAAAAACGTTTTAACCTGGCAATTCATTTTTTTTTCTCTGGCAATTTGTTTTATCTTCTGGCAAAACGTTTTAACCTGGCAACTCATTTTTCTTTGGCAATTTATTTTATCTTCTGGAAAAACGTTTTAACCTGGCAATCCATTTTTTTCTCTGGAATTTGTTTTATCTTCTGGCAAAACATTTTAACCTGGAAACTCATTTTTTTCTCTGGCAATTTGTTTTATCTTCTGGCAAACATTTTAACCTAGCAATTCATTTTACCTCTGGCAATTTGTTTTATCTTCTGGCAATCGATTTAACCTGGCAATTCAATCTATCTCTGGCAATTCGTTTTATCCTTTGGCAAATCGTTTGAACCAACAATTTGTTTTTCTTTACTGCTGCAAATTCGCTGAGGGAGATGTTGATCCGTCCCTGTAAAAATGTTTGGCATTTCATTTTTCATCCATGCTTTCCTATACAATCGTTGGCTCTGCATTTTTTTTATTGTTGCTGCAATATTCGTTGAGGGAAATGGGGTTCCGTTCTTGTAAAATCGTTTGACGGTTTGCTTTTCCTTATTGCGTTCTTTTAAAAATGTTTGCCAGTTCGTTTTTCATTACCGCGTCCCTATAAAATCGTGGGGCATTTTGTTTTTCATCGTTGCCGAATTTCCGCTGAGTGTAATGATATTTTGTCCCTGTTTTCAAATCCTATTTTCTGAAAAAGTCTGTTCTCCTTCCCTCCACATTGACAGTGTTAAAATCATAGCAACGTATTCTTTTTAATGTAATTTTTATTGCCATTCAAATGCCTGGGTTTTTGCAAAACGCATGTATGATATGGGTGCCAACTGTACTGTTGATTTGGTATTGTAATTGATAGTTAAAAATGGTGTAGTAATGGTAATGTTACTGTAGGAATTAGGTTGAATATATACGGGTAACCATATTGAAATTAAACTAAATAGAGCGTTAGCTTAGACCAACAGAAATGAAATTCCTGTTATCGATTGCACTGTCCCTTTTTATATAATTTGAAATGTCGATTGTCTTATGGTAAATTGTTAAATTTAAATGTATTGGTAACATACCAACAGTACCGTGATTATTAATTTATTTCCAAGTCATTAAATGTAAAGCGTGAAGTTGATATTTTAAGTTGAAAGTTATTGATAATATGCCTTTTTAATTATGAGGTGATTTATTTACTGTCATTTTAAATGTGGCTATTTTTAATTATTGGCATTTTTAATTATGGTTAAATTACGTCCCTTCTAAATTTTGGTATTTTTAAAAATGATCAATTTAAATATTGTTGTTGCTACATATGTCGATTTCAAATATGATGTCATGAGGCTAATTTTAATTATGAGGTTATATATATATATACAGGATGATGAATTTTATATGTTGACAATGAGTATTGTCTTTAAGCCTTGTCATTTTAAAAGGATGTATCTCTATTTTATATATTGTCGTTCTAAAGGTCGATATCCTTATATGTGACATATTGAATATGGGGATTTTGACCATGGACCGTTTTTAACCATGATGTCTCTTTTTTATTTTATTTAAGACGTTGGTTAAAATTTTGAGGTTATCCTTAGTGTAAGGGTATTGTCGCCACATAAGATAGAGTGTAATTGGGTTGATAACTTGCAAGAAGGATTGGCGTAGTTATTATTATTTTATTAAAGAATTTATGATCTTAAATGATGTTGAATTGTGAGTTCCTCCTGTTTATTGAATGTTTTTATCTAGTAAGGTCATTGTAAATCTTATGCTTGTAGCTTATGAGAGGGTATTGTAATTGTAGAATCTTGGTCCGGATAGGGGATATAAATGAAGGATGGTTAATATTTCATGACAGGGTTATTGTAATTTTTATTGTTGTTAATAATATATATGGTGCAACAACTTGACTTACGTACAATAAATTACTCCAAGTTAGTCAATTAGGGTGGTTGTTCATTTAAGCCATGTTGAACTTGGGTGTTCGTTGTCAGAGTCCTTGTCGTGTGCCATCCGTAAAGGACGTAGTCGTCCTTCTTGTTTATGTTGCACTTGATAGTATTCAGTTGGTTGCTTGGTTGGTTGTGTCGAGAGGGATATAGTCACCCCCTGGTAGCCTTAGGAGACATGTCTGTGTGTGTGATTTTTCTGTGTAAAGAATCCAGTGCCGTATCAAGAGTCTCAGGCCCTTTAAAGGGAGGGTTTCCACTCTTGCGACACACCTAACAGAGATTACTAGTTTCTGCCTGAGCAGTCGGCCAGGAGCCTGTCTAATCTTCTTTAGAGAAGACATAAGACTAAAAGCCCTGCTTTTCTGTGCAGAAATAGGAAACTCTACTGTTGGATTCTTCCATCTGTGACTGTATTGTACTTAACACCTGGTGTCGTTTTTCTGCTTACAGCTGCTAGTTGTACGCCTTATGTCTAGGGGAATTTATGGCTTGTTGTCACTGTGATATATTGGGTCGTCTTGTTGTGTTCATCTTCCTTGCGTCTTGTTCTAGGTCGGGTTACTAGTTTTTGCTTGAGCAGTCGTCCAGGAGTCTGTCTAATCTTCTTTCGAGAAGACATAAGACTAAACGTCCTGCTTTCCTATGCAGAAATAGTAACCCTAACACCCTGGATTCTTCCCTCTGTGTTCTTACTCTGCACCCGAGTATGTCTTAATGTTTTTGTTGTGCGCCTTATGCCTATGATCGTATATTGTTGCAGTTACTCATTGTGTGCCTTCAGTCTTCTTGTGCTGAACATCATGGTTGCGTCTTGTTGGTTGTCGAGTGGCGACGTGAGTCAAGTGTGTTGGTTACTTCTACATGCGCGCACACACATTAAAAAAAAATAAAAAAAAATTGCATCTGTTCTCAGAGTTGTTGTCCAAACAGAAGGTCGTTACATATGGTATCAGAGCCGGTTCGACCAACGACTTGGGATTCGCTACGGCTTTTGTTGACATGATTAGATTTGATTAGAGGACGTCGTGGAGGTAGATGACAGGTTGCTAGGGGAGGAGGCGTGATGCCTCCAGCAGCATCCATTCCTGAGGGGTCCAACCCCCAGGGAGGCGAGTAGGTTCTCGGACAGGAGCAGATAGCGGTTGAAAATGTGATTGGGATGATGAGATCCTTTCAGCGCATGTCCGAGGCTCTGGTCAGCCGATTGGACAGAGATGAGGCCAGGGCATCGGCACCTGCTGAGGTTCCACCGCATGCACCGGCCATTACAGGTAGCATTCACCATGAACTCGAGAAGGTAAAATTTCTCGAGTTCTTTGGTGCCCCGGACGGCGCAGCCGCCGAGGCATGGTTGGAGAATATGGCGATGTGCTT
Source organism: Picea engelmannii (assembly GCA_009831015.1). Classification (NCBI taxonomy): domain Eukaryota; kingdom Viridiplantae; phylum Streptophyta; class Pinopsida; order Pinales; family Pinaceae; genus Picea; species Picea engelmannii. The sequence goes on from ML790502.1 coordinate 524,818, forward strand.
CGCACTTCGCTATTATACCTCCAACATGAAGGTCTGCATGGCGGTCTTTCAACTGAAGGGGAGCGCTCTTCTATGGTGGAAGACGCTCCTGCCATAGCTAAACATGGCCGTTGAAGACGTGTCATGGGAACTGTTTGAGGAATGGTTTTGAGAGAGGTTTCTTTCTGAGGAATTCATTGAGCGTCAGCTCAATGAGTTCAACGCCTTATGACAGGGAGGTCATACAGTGCCTGAGTACGAGGCACGTTTTATGGAGTTGCTCTGGTATGCTATGCACCTAAACATTGAGAAGCTCAAGGTCAACAGGTTCGTGTTTGGCCTTAACAGCAGCCTGCGTGCAAAGGTTAGGATTCTGATGCCTCAAACCTTGCACGAAGCTGTCCAAAAGGCCCTCATAGCAGAGGAGGAGCTTATTAGCGGGGGTCAGACCAAGACTCCAGCGAGACCTGCAGGGCAGGGTTCATCTGGTACGCCGCAGCAGCAGACACCAGCAAGACATACGTCGGGGTATCGTGGCTTCCAGAGGGGATCCACATTCACTACACCTCGATGACCGCCACCTCAGCAGTGGACACCTTATCGAGGACCACAGCAGCAGCAGTAGCAGCGTCGCCTGTAGCAGCAGCAGTTTAGGCCTGTTCAACAGAACAGACCAGGGTTCCAGGCCGGTGGGCAGTCATCTTCTACTTCGGGTACCAGGACCACTGGGCCGAAGAAGGGGTGTTGGACATGTGGGGAGCCACACTACCAGCACGACTATCCTGTGGAGAGGACCAGAGCGTCCGGATCAGCCAGACCCGCTACAGTGGGAGATATGGGCAAGGCCCATCGGATTTATGCAGCGGTGCATAACCACCAGGCAGAGCGCCAGTCGACTGTGCTCGAGACGACAGGTATTGTCGCTGACTAGACCCTTAGTATTTTGATAGACCCAAGAGCTATTGAGGGTTTCATTTCTGGTGCAGCTCTAAAAAGGATTAAGGTAAAGGCAGTCGAACAGGACGAGTTTAGCTTCATAGAGATGGCTTCTGAAGCGAAACAGAAGGTTTGAGGAAAGGTTACGGGCTGTGCCCTTAACCTGGGAGAGTTTTTCACAAGGGTCAACTTGTACGTCACGATATTAGGGTCTTATGACGTCGTGGTTGGTATGGATTGGCTGGAATCGCATGAGGCGATACTCAATTGCAAGATGAAACGGTTGAGCTTGATCGATGATGAAGGACAGAGATGGGTGATTGTAGGACGGAACCAGGGAGTATCCCTGAGGTTCGTCTCTTCCTTACAGTTACGGAAGAGTATGCGCAAGGGGTGCAAGCTTTATGCGATCCTTGTGCTAAACGAAAAGGGAGTAGCAGAAGGTCTAGAACACCTTCCGGTGGTGAAGGAGTTGCTTGGGATGCCGCCAGAAAGAGAATTGGAGTTTACTATAGACCTGAAACCAGGGACCGAACTGATAGCAAGAACTCTTTATCGGATGTCGACCCCGGAGTTGCAAGAGTTGAAAATGCAACTGAAGGAGTTGTTGGACGTGGGACTGATACGTCCTAGTGTGTCACCGTGGGGTGCACTAGTTATTTTCATTCGAAAGAAGGACGGATCGTGGAGGCTTTGCATTGACTACCGTCAAATGAACAAGGCTACAATCAAGAATCAGTATCCCTTGCCAAGAATTGATGATCTGTTTGATCAAATGAAGGGTGCGACGGTGTTATCCAAGATCAATTTGCGATCAGGGTATCACCAGTTATGGATCAAGGAGGATGACGTCCCTAAGACCGCCTTTAAGACGAGATTTGGACATTACGAATTTACTGTTTTACCGTTTGGACTGACAAATGCCCCAGGGGTATTTATGAGCTTGATGAACGGGGTGTTCCACAAGTACTTGGACAAGTTCATCCAAGTATTCATTGACAATATTTTGATCTACTCTCGGACGACAGAGGAGCATGACGAGCACTTGTGCTTGGTACTACAGTGTTTGCGAGAGCACAAATTATATGGGAAGCTATCCAAATTCTCTTTTTATCAATCGAGGATTCACTACTTAGGGCATGTCATCTCCGACGAAGGTATCACCGTGGATCCAGCCAAGGTTGAGGCCATTATGGAATGGCCTGCTCCAATGAATGTCAAAGAAGTGTGTAGTTTTATGGGTTTAGCCGGATACTATCAATGATTTGTCGAGGGATTTTCGAAGATAGCAAGTCCGATCACGGAATTGTAGAAGAAAAACAAGAATTTCGTTTGGACTGAGAAATGTGCGGAAGCATTTCGAAGGCTTAAGGAGTTGTTGACAAAAGCGCTGATACTAAGGGTCCCAGACATGGACGTAGAATGCTTAGTATGCATTGATGCATCCAAAGAAGGTTTAGGCAGAGTCTTAATGCAAGACGGACGAGTGATTGCTTACATTTATAGGAAACTAAGAAGGCATGAGGAGAACTACGCGACGCATGATTTGGAGTTATTAGCCATTGTATATGCCTTGAAGGTTTGGAGACACTACCTTGTTGGACGAAAATTTGAATTAAAGACTGATCATTGTGGACTACAACACATTTTCACGCAAAGCGACCTGAACGCGCGACAACGGCGTTGGTCAGAATTGCTTAGCGAGTACGACTTTGAGATTACTTACATAAAGGGAACAGTGAACCGAGTGGCGAATGCTTTGAGTCGGAGGCCACGCATATTTTTGGTCTTGCCTCTTCAGACGAATCTACGTGAGAAGATTCTCACCTTACAGCGTGATGATGACTGGTACAAAGAAGTCAAGGATTTTATCGGACAAAACACAATGATGGTACCACAATATGAGGGATTTTCTTTTGATAGCGATGGGTTATTGAGGTTTAGAGGTCGGATTTATGTACCACCAAACGACGAATTGAGGATGTTGATCCTGATCGAGGCTCATAGAGCAGTTTACATGGCTCACCCAGGAGTCACGAAGATGAGGGTAGACCTTAAACCCTTATTCTTTTGGAAGGGAATGAAGGCTGACATAGTCAACTTGGTGGCTAGATGTCTCGAGTGTTAGCAGGTAAAGGCTGAACATAGACACCCGGCAGGATTACTTCAACCACATGTCATTCCGGAATCGAAATGGGAAGTTATTTCGATGGATTTTATTATTGGATTGCCACTGACGGCCAGGAGACACGACTCAATTTTTGTAGTAGTAGACACTCTGACGAAGAGTGCTCACTTTATTCCTGTGCGTACGACGTATCAGGCACCTGACATAGCGAGAGTTTTCATCAGTGAGATTGTGAGGCTGCATGGCGTACCTAAGAAGATTATATCCGATTGAGGATCAGTGTTTACAGGACAATTTTGGACGAGTTTCCAAGAGGCCTTGGGGACCCAACTTAACTTTAGTACTGCGTACCACCCAGAGACTGATGGACAGACCGAACGAACGAACCAAACCTTGGAAGACATGTTGTGCATGTACATGATGGACCAACAAAAACGCTGGGAGGAATTCTTGCCTCTAGTAGAGTTCTCTTATAACAACAGCTACCACAGCACCATTAAGATGGCACCTTTTGAGTTCCTTTATGGGCGACCGTGTCAGACGCCCTTGAGTTGGGATCGGCTTGAGGATAGGGTCCTGGTGGGACCAGAAGCGATCCAAGAAATGGAAGAGTAGATGCAAACCATAAGACAAAGGATAAAATAAGCGCAGGATCGATAGAAGATTTATGCCGATGCGCACCGAGTCGACCGTAGTTACGAGGTCGGCGATCGAGTCTTCTTGCGGGTTAAACCGCATAAGAGTTCGATCAAGTTTGGAAAGGGAGCTAAAATCTCTCCTAGGTTCATGGGACCTTTTGAGATTGTGGAGAGAAAGGGACCTGTGGCCTATCGGCTAGCCTTGCCTGATTCTTTAAGGCGTATGCACGATATTTTTCATGTATCTGTTTTGAGACATTATGTTAGTGATCCTACGCACGTGTTGACATGAGTTCCTTGCAGGTATCGGACGAGGGAGTGCTCACGGCTGAGCCAGTCTGCATTTTAGATCATCACGTTCGACAGTTACGACGTTGAACGGTAGATCAGGTCAAGGTCCAGTGGGACAATTATAGTCCGCACTCGGCGACCTGGGAGGATGCATATGATATGCGCCAACAGTTTCCATTTTTGTTTGATAGATAGACTTATGATACTGTGGTACTTATGATATTATGGTACATTTATTTCGGCATTTATACTGAGAAACTTCGGGACGAAGTTTAGACCAAGAGGGGGTGTATGTAACATCCCGCTCTGGCGCACTTACAAAACTTATTCTTTGAGGACACTTGCTCGCAAGTGATCTGGACTTTTCTGATAGTAATACATTTATGCTTGATTATGGTGCGTTTTGATAGACGACGTGATGTTTTACTACTTGATGTAGACAGGTGCTATTGACTCAGTTCATTTGAGTGTGCAGGGTTTTTGACCTGGAGGATGTAGAGGCATCGACGGAACACTTGGAGTCTGGATTGAGTCAGGGAGTGTGCTATTTGATTTGTTTTATTTACCATGATATTTATTGATGGATGATATGTTGTTGACATGTTCTGACATGATGGTTGATGATGCAGGCTGATGATAGCTTGCCGACCAGACTCACATATGGAGTAAAGGGGCCACAGACGAGTTCCAGAGAGGTTGAGGGAGAGGTGTGGACAACAGCCCTGCCACAGCCTACTAGCACTCCCGCCGTGGCTCGAACTGTAGGTTAACGATTACCTAGTTCGAGAGGATCCACGATGCCGTTAGGGCAGACTGCGACAGTCACTCACGATGATTCTAAGGGGCGCACAATAAGGTGGGGGCCTTATTCCATAGAGCCCTTAGTCTCCCACAAGTTCACCTGGCGGAGTGTTGACTCCAAGGGTTATAGATGTCTACCAAACAGTCAAGTCGGCGAGTGGCACCTTTGGAGCACGTGGTGCATCCTGAAGGGAACATCGTGCAAAAGAAACACGAGTTGGCGAGTGGCACCCTTGGAGCACATGGTGCATCCTGAAGGGCACGTCACGCAACAGAAGCAAACGAGGCGAGTGGCACCCTTGGAGCACGTAGTGCGTCCTGAAGGGCACGTCGCATTGATGGTGATGATGAGACAAGCCTAGATGACCCTGAGACCTTAACGCCCTTAGAATTTCTCAAAACAACTCCCCTAATTGATTGTCACCCAGTTCGAATCTAAACCTAAATTTAAAACATCCCTAAGATAAAATTTGATTAACCTTAGGAGAAGACCCTCCAAAAAAAAATAAACTTAAGGACATAAACTAAAACCCTCCTAAGTGTTCGTTAAAGTCTTCTTAAAATTAAAGGGGGTAAAGTAATGAGGGAGATAAACAAAGTGAAACCCATGGCTTTTAAATTATAAAGAAGAATTAAAATTATTAAAGTGTGGGGGTATAAAAGTTAGGATTTTAGAAATACAATGAAAGGTTTAATGAGTGCATTTATCTTTTTGGGTTTTAGAAAAAAAAATATAAAATAAAATCAAATCAAATAAAAATAAAAATAAAGGAAATGAACAATTAATAGAAATAAAGAAACTTGTAAGAAAGAAAACTTAATAAAGGAAAGTAAGGAACATAGGGTAAAAAGCAAAAATGAATCAGCAATTAAGGAGTTACTAAAAATCAGCAACTTCATTTTAGGAAAGTTATTAAAAGCTAAGAGGGGATCTAGGAACCCTAGGAGAAATTCTAGGAGCGACTATAGGAGGGGTGAGGGAAATGAGTCTTTTATTTAAATTAAAGAAAATAATTTTAGAGAAACATGGGGGATAAGTGACACTTGGACGACAGAGAATTTTTAGAGGATTGTCATTAAAATTTAAATTAATAATGATTTAGGGAAAGTAGGTGGGTCTCAAACTCTATAAAAGAAGGGGAAAAGGAGGAAGAAAGGGAGGAACGGTGAGCGTAACGTTACGCTGCTGGATTTTGGCTTGACTGTCTGCTTGTGAGGAGTTGGAAATTTCTCAGCTGTATTGGAGTGGTAGCTCAGCTGTGGAGGCGAGCTGAGAAGCTAGTCTTATTTCTGGATCTTGTGTGGCCCCTTTGCGGCTCAGGGGGATAAGGGGGAAGCAGAGTACCCCTAGAGTTTGGCTGGGAGGTACCGGTGAGGGTTCCACGGTCGGCAAGCAAGAGCGGCAAGGATCGCGGGACATCAATCGAGGCGCGGACAGCATACGAGGCAGGCACAAGGAACCAGGTACTCTCGCTTATTTTATTGAGTATAATGATTTAAATATTAGGCTAAGAACTGTAAGATGATTGTAATGTTCTGAAATGCTGGGTCTGGCGATCTCGCTTTCTGATATTTTATGGAAGTAAAACTAGATCTGGATTTCCTTCTGGCACTTGTTGGTTTTGATTTCTAAGATGAGTTGATCTGGTGTTTAGATCTGGCATTCGTCTGTATGAGCATTGGCAAATGTTTATATTATTTATCTTTCGATCCGCTGAAGATTTCATTTCAGGGTTGGTTTTGTTGGGCATTTCTGAAATTGTTGACTTTCTGCATTCGTTTGGTGTGCTTCCATTCATTGTGTGTTTTCTTTTTATTTACTATGGGCATTCCGTGGTGGGCATTTCATTTTATAAATTACGGTCATGTCTTTTAAATTTACTGTCATGCATTTGCTTAAACCACTGTCATTTCGTTGGTGTCTCATGGCAATCCATTTTTATCTCTGGCAATTTGTTTTATCTTCTGGCAAAACGTTTTAACCTGGCAGTTCATTTTTTTTTCTCTGGCAATTTGTTTTATCTTCTGGCAAAACGTTTTAACCTGGCAACTCATTTTTCTCTGGCAATTTGTTTTATCTTCTGGCAAAACGTTTTAACCTTGCAATCCATTTTTTTCTCTGGCAATTTGTTTTATCTTCTGGCAAAACGTTTTAACCTGGCAACTCATTTTTTTCTCTGGCAATTTGTTTTATCTTCTGGCAAACGTTTTAACCTGGCAATTCATTTTACCTCTGGCAATTTGTTTTATCTTCTGGCAATCGATTTAACCTGGCAATTCAATTTATTTTTGGCAATTCGTTTTATCCTTTGGCAAATCGTTTCAACCAGCAATTCGTTTTTCTTTACTGCTGCAAATTCGCTGAGGAAGATGTTGATCCGTCCCTGTAAAAACGTTTGGCATTTCGTTTTTCATCTATGCTTTCCTGTACAATCGTTGGCTCTGCGTTTTTTTTATTGTTGCTGCAATATTCGCTGAGGGAAATGGGGTTCCGTTCTTGTAAAATCGTTTTACGGTTCCCTTTTCCTTATTGCGTTCCTGTAAAAGCGTTTGCCAGTTCGTTTTTCATTACTGAGTCCCTGTAAAATCGTGGGGCATTTCGTTTTTCATCGTTGCCGAATTTCCACTGAGTGTAATGATATTCTGTCCCTGTTTTCAAATCTTATTTTCTGAAAAAGTCTGTTCTCCTTCCCTCCACATTGATAGTGTTAAAATCATAGCAACGTATTCTTTTTAATGTAATTTTTATTGCCATTCAAATGGCTGGGTTTTTGCAAAACGCATGTAAGATATGGGTGCCAGCTGTACTGTTGATTTGGTATTGTAATTGATAGTTAAAAATGGTGTAGTAATGGTAACGCTGCTGTAGGAATTAGGTTGAATATATACGGGTAACCATATTGAAATTAAACTAAATAGAGTGTTAGCATAGACCAACAGAAATGAAATTGTTGTTATCGATTGCACTGTCCCTTTTTATATAATTTGAAATGTCGATTGTCTTAGGGTAAATTGTTAAATTTAAATGTATTGGTAACATACCAGCAGTACCATGATTATTAATTTATTTCCAAGTCATTAAATGTAAAGCGTGAAGTTGATATTTTAAGTTGAAAGTTATTGATAATATGCCTTTTTAATTATGAGGTGATTTATATACTGTTATTTTAAATGTGGCTATTTTTAATTATTGGCATTTTTAATTATGGTTAAATTAGGTCCCTTCTAAATTTTGGTATTTTTAAAAATGATCAATTTAAATATTTTTGTTGCTACATATGTCGATTTCAAATATGATGTCATGAGGCTAATTTTAATTATGAGGTTATATATATATATATATATATATATATATATATATATAGGATGATGAATTTTATATGTTGACAATGAGTATTGTCTTTAATCCTTGTCATTTTAAAAGGATGTATCTCTATTTTATATATTGTCCTTCTAAAGGTCGATATCCTTATATGTGACATATTGAATATGGGGATTTTGACCATGGACCGTTTTTAACCATGATGTCTTTATTTTATTTTATTTAAGACGTTGGTTAAAATTTTGAGGTTATCCTTAGTGTAAGGGTATTGTCACCACATAAGATAGAGTGTAATTGGGTTGATAACTTGCAAGAAGGATTGGCGTAGTTATTATTGTTTTATTAAAGAATTTATGATCTTAAATGATGTCAAATTGTGAGTTCCTCCTGTTTATTGAATGTTTTTATCTAGTAAGGTCATTGTAAATCTTATGGTTGTAGCTTATGAGAGGGTATTGTAATTTTAGAATCTTGGTCCGGATAGGGGATATAAATGAAGGATGGTTAGTATTTCATGACAAGGTTATTGTAATTTTTATTATTGTTAATAATATATATGGTGCAACAACTTGACTTGCGTACAATAAATTATTCCGAGTTAGTCAATTAGGATGGTTGTTCATTTAAACCATGTTGAACTTGGGTGTTCGTTGTCGGAGTCCTTCTTGTCGTGCGCCATCCGTAAAGGACGTAGTCGTCCTTCTTGTTTATGTTGCACTTGATAGTATTCAGTTGGTTGCTTGGTCGGTTTTGTCGGACGAGATATAGTCACCCCCTGGTATCCTTAGGAGACATGTCTGTGTGTGTGATTTTTCTGTGTAAAGAATCCAGTGCCGTATCAAGAGTCTCGGGCCCTTTAAAGGCAGGGTTTCCACTCTTGCGACACACCTGACAGAGATTACTAGTTTCTGCCTGAGCAGTCGGC
>ML790502.1:533887-546223 GCA_009831015.1 Picea engelmannii
ACACCTGACAGAGATTACTAGTTTCTGCCTGAGCAGTCGGCCAGGAGCCTGTCTAATCTTCTTTCGAGAAGACATAAGACTAAAAGCCCTGCTTTTCTATGCAGAAATAGTAAACTCTACTATTGGATTCTTCCATCTGTGACTATACTGTACTTAACACCTGGTGTCATTTTTCTTCTTATAGCTGCTAGTTGTACGCCTTATGTCTAGGGGTGTTTATGTCTTGTTGTCACTGTGATATGTCGGGTCATCGTGTTGTGTTCGTCTTGCCTGCATCTTGTTCTAGGTCGGGTTACTAGTTTCTGCCTGAGTAGTCGGCCAAGAGCCTGTCTAATCTTCTTTTGAGAGGACATAAGACTAAACGTCCTGCTTTCCTGTGCAGAAATAGTAACCCTAACACCCTGGATTCTTCCCTCTATGTTCTTACTGTGCACCCCAATATGTCTTAATGTTTGTTTTGTGCGCCTTATGCCTATGATTGTATATTGTTGCAGTTACTCGTTGTGTGCCTTCAGTCTTCTTGTGCTGAACATCGTGGTTGCGTCTTGTTGGTTGTCGAGTGGCTACGTGAGTCAAGTGTGTTGGTTACTTCTACATGCACGCACACACATTANAATTGCATCTGTTCTCAGAGTTGTTGTCCAAACAGAAGGTCGTTACATCTAGTTTACCTGTGTTGATAGGATTACGAGGAATTTTTTTTTAAATATAGAGACTTCGAATGAACATGAGGTACGTGTTCTTGAACTGGGATATAGGGATAGATTTTTCCCTACAATATCACCTTGAATTATTAAACGTTCATTTCCCCATCACAATGCCTCAGGTTCGATCTCATTAGGTTATGATATTAACCACTCCATTTTTTCATATTGTAACTTGTGCATTAATGTATACCCTCCATGGGAACTCTATCTAGCACTTGGATTGTCATTTGGGGCCGATATTTCGATTTCCATTAGACCCAATAACCCTGCTGCAGTGTCGCCATGAGTTGACATTGAGACTTATTTTCCTCTCTTCGTCTATATTCTGACCATATCTTGATGGGGTTCCAAAAAATTTCATATTTCTTAATGGTCACATATGAATTTGTTTCTAATGTCATTTTCTCTGCCACTGAGATGCATTTTCCCATAATCTGCTTACTGCTATTGCAATAGACTTTGACCATTTTCTTCTTTCATTTTGTGGCCTTTGTTTTGCATCCACCTACCCATCAAGAGAACAAAGAATAAGAGTGTATCTTACTTACCAGTACCATTTGTATTCGGGGTTTCTTAGGTTATTTCCATGCACTTGGAATAGGAGCATGTTGTTAAGCCACTCATTCTCTCCAAAGGAGCACACTTTTATCTATTTTTCAGATTCATTTAAGGACACAAAAATTACACATATAAAATACACTTTTGTCTCTTTTTTGGACTCCTTAAAGGACTTGAAAAATACACATGTTGATTAGAATTTTGTCTCTTTTTCGGATTAGTTAAAGGACATGAAAATGGAACATATCAAGTAAACTTTTATCTATTTTTCAGACTCGTAAAAAGACATGAAAAGGTCACCATCATTAGTATAATTTTAATTTTTTTTTTTGGACAATTAGAATTGAACAAAAAATACAGTACCAAGCATAAATTTATCTCTCTTTCATGCTCATTAAACCATTAAGTACACACCAAAAATCAAAAAATGGAGGGGGTGGTTTAGAATTGATATATTTATGAAATGGAAGCATCACTCAAGTCACCCTTGAACAAGGCCCCTATTTGAGTCCTCATTATACAATTTGGTTTTATCTTTCCTATGATTTGTTCCATTAATATGAGTCACAAATACTCCTTCCACTAGTAACCCTTTCATTCATTATGAGGAGTGTTTTAGTTCCTACCTCATTTTTTCACTCCATCCATCCAACTCTTGTGTATTGTTTCCAATTCACCACAATATGTCCAAGGGAAGTTTAAGTTTGATTTGTCCATTTGTTGTTTTTTTTTACTTTCTGAGTTGGCCTTCACCATGTCAACTGTACTTGGTAATTATATCTCTTCATATCATCTCTTGGTGTATGTTTCATGTTGAATGATATAGGATACATTAAGTCCTTCATTCGATCGATGTCTTCCTATTGACTTCCACACATTGTCTAGGAGAGGGCTCTAGAAACCAACTAGTACCTTCAAGCTTGTTTTCCTTAGTGGAAGACCTCATCATAATCGATAGTTGATTTTCATGGTTGACTCTTGATCGGTTGATTCTGCAAGTGTTCACCATTATATGCTCTATTCACACTCACTGTATTGTACTAGATACATTGGGGTCCATCTTTCTTATCGGTGGGTCCCCTCATGTCTCTTAACGTGGTATACATCAATGATCAATAATTAGACAATTTCTACAATGCTCGACATCAGCACATCTATTTGCATGTTTTATATTTGTACCATTGGGGTTTGGGACAAAGAATTTTCCTTTTCAACACCCTCTCCCAATTTTCTATGGAGTATATCACTTTTATATGAGTACTTTGAAGACTTCAAGGGAACTCTCTATATTTATCATAGCTTTCTTTATGTATATGTGGTGACATAGATCCACAATATATTTACTCATGGATATGACATTATTGATGACATGGATCCACTATGTATTATTTCATGGCTAGATTCTTGCATTTTTTCATGGATCCACATTGTATTGTTTTTGAAACCATTCGTTGATACTCTTCAGAGTCTGAATATGTCTACCTCGGGAATGGACTATATATTCCTTTATCCTTGGTGTTTGATTGGAGGTACTCTTTGACATACAGACTTATTTTCTTTCTCCTCACACTCCATCACATGGATACCATTTTATTGTAATGTGTTTCGGACATCCACTCTTTTCCTGACTTCACACATTTGGGGTTGTAACCTGCATGTGTTTTTTCTTGCAAAATACTTCTTCATTCTTCTGTGACGAGGGGTTGGGTAGACTTTCCTTTGCTATTATAATTAATAACCACCACCATCATTATATATAATATACCATATACCATATGCCCATAGCTATTGCAGAGTTTATGTACATATTTCTCTATCAAACAAATAATGAAAATATGAAGGGTATATATTGATATGACATATATATATAATATATTACCTATGATTTCCTTTTACATAGTAAATTTTCAATTGTTTAAATAAGGAAAATATTAACATGTGAGGGAAGTATCAACATTCAAGTATCAGATACAACACAATAAAAAAAAATACACATGTAAATACATATATATTGTCTTTATATTATATTTGAAAAAAAAATATGCTTTCTGGTATTTCTATGATGCCACTCTAATGCCAATGTCACATACAATTTTTGTTTTTATTTCACATGAAATAACAAGAAGTACAAGCAAAGAAACCAACATAGCACAACACAAACAACTCAAAAAGTATGTATATAAATATATGTAAGTGATATAATACATTTAATATATATATATATATATATATATATATATACTATTCCTTGTGTTTCTTTTTCATATGCATTCCTTGTGTAGAGGACTAGATATACAACTATTAATATAATATCCATTAAAGAAATGAACAGTGGCAGAACTTTATAACTATTTTTTGGAGACATAATGGCCATCTATAGTACATATTTAGGTAAAAAAAATAGAACACGTCGATTTTTTTTGTGTTGAATCATATATGGCAAAGCCATGGTGGAAATTACCTTTATTGTTCTTGCTCACCTTATTAAAAAATTGAGAAAAAGATCTTACATGGAAATGGACTATCCATTATAAATTTTAAAATTATGTCAAAAACAAACTATGATCATGGTGACTATGATCATACCATATCACTAGAAGAGTTTAGTATTATAGAGACAATTCACACCTTATTCAAAAATTGAACAAAATATCTTACATGGAAATGGACTATCCATTATAAATTTTAAAATTCTGTCAAAAACAAACTATGATCATGGTGACTATGATCACACCATATCACTAGAAGAGTTTAGTATTATAGAGATAATTCTTATAGGCTACCAAGAATACAACTTCAAACCAAACACAACAATTAAGCAATTCACAGAAAATACAACTGTCTATCCAATTACGACAATTAATGTTGTTGTCATGCTTGGAAGAATGGTGGGGATGAAATTCACTTTGCATATAAAGGATGTAAACATAAAAAATGACAACGAAAGGTACAAATTTTATATTCAACTATTTTACTTTTAAAAGCTTATATCTCTTCAAGAAGATTGCACAACTACCATAATGTTTCATGTCACATCTCTAATTTCTTGAAACATCTAAACATTTTTTTACTTCAATGAAACAGTAGTTAGAAAAATGAGAATTTCCTATAATGGTGTTCAAGATATAATAAAGAAGAGAAAAGATGTAAAAGAAAATATATTATGCACAAAGTAATCAAAGTTTATAATAAACGTTAGAATAGAGGAATTACATTGTTTAAATAAACTAACAAATTCAACAAGAGGTGCAAGTATAGATAAATGTCTACATTTATAAACTTGATTGATAAGATTATGTAAAAGCATATACATTATCTTATTTTATATAATAACTATTATATTATATAAACACATTGAAGGTATATTAATAGTAGAAAATGCATACTCAGCGCCTTTTGAAACTATATATGACACATGCCATTTATAATTTTCCATCTAATACATCTACATTAATAGAATGTGCAACAATTAACTCTATAAAATGAAGCCATCAATTCCCCTTTTATCTATATCTGTAGATATAGACACTGCATAAGTTCTATTATCTAAATCATTAACAATACCACTATACAATATGTCATTAGACACTCTGTATTGTAGAATCTACTCTTGACCTAAGAAAAATGCAAATGAAATATATCTTTAAAAAAAAAAAAGTGTTTATATGCTACAGATTTAGTGCCAATTTTTTTTTTTAAAAGGTAAAAAAATAAAATAACAATAGAGCCTTGTTAAAAGCTAAAAACTAGACCAAGAAACAAGAAAGAGAGAAGTTGAATAATAATCAATACACAAATAAAATGATTTCTAAAAAAATACACAAATAAAATGATTTCTAAAAAATAGAAGGGGTAATGATTAATACTATGAATAATAGGTTTGAAAAATTGGATAAATTTCTATACATTTTCCTAATTAAAATTATTAAGATGTTTTTTAGTTTTTCAATTTATAAGAGAGGGTTGATAGAGTTCCAAAGCTCGAATTTTAGTTTGTTAAAATAAAAATGAGATGTTTAGATTTGTAGGTGTGATGTGATTATGGAAGATGTGAGGTTGAAGTGGGTTTTAAATGAGTTTTACTATCAAATTTATCTATAGATGTTTAAAATAGCCATTTAATGTTTTTATGTTGTTTAAAGAGAGTTTTAATATTCTTTTTGGCCAAAATCTTAGAGATATGGTCTGTACTACATTGGATATAGGGAAGATTACTAAAAAAATTTGCTCTCTTTAAACCCCATAAAACCGTTAAACAATTATTTAGAACAACTAAGGATAAATGTCATCTCACTCTTCGCCAAGGAGTTTACAAAATTCAGTATCTTCGAGAAATATAAGTGACACATTCCATAATAGCATCTCTAAGTGAGTTTAAATCAGTTATAGTCTAATTGTCTTACAAATATAAGAATACAAACTTAGTCAATCTTCGAAACCCACTATTAATTATTATCTTTTCTATTTTTAAAACATTATTTTATTTAATTATTTATTATTTTTATTTTTTATTTTTTTTTGTTTTAATTTTAATCTTTTATCCTCTACATCTCTTAACATATAGTTATCTTCTTTCTTTTTTTTGAAATACAATCTTAACAAATTATATTATTTAAATTATTTTTTATTTAACTTTTTCTTCTAATTTTAATTTTATTTTAAAAGTTAATATTAAATAGCTTTTCTCTTTTATTATTTTAGTCATTTTTCACAACGAACTTTTTAAATAAGCATACAATTCTACACAAACTGTTGGAATTCCAAATATAAGTGATTGAGTTTGTATAATCCACATGTCCTAAATTCTTAAAGACACTAAATCCATTTATGAATTTGAATCTGCAATTTAAACAACAATTTAAACAACACAAAATGGTGATTTCACCAAATCAAAAAACTCAAAAGATAAAAATTTTAAACAATGTCCTATAAATTTCCACCCAAATACTATTTTATATTATCATTTCAGTTTTATTTGTGCAGAGTGATAAGTGAACTGTATTTAAAACATTAAACCTTTCAAAATTTTATAGAAAGTGTATCTCAAAACTAACATTATGATTAACTGTAAAAACTTACATTAAAATTAATATTGTTCTTTTTAAATATTAAATTTATCATTTTCATATATGTATAATAAATTCAATGTTATCCATAAAACTTGCTTAGGATATTGATTAAAGTGATCGAAGTAAATTTGTTTATGTTATTATAAAAGTTGCTTTCTGTTTGCTTATTTCGGGGAAAATGTAATACTCGCTTTTAAAGCATCCATCATCTAGCTGTAACAGATTCTTTCTTTACTCATGAGGTGATCTGCGAAGCCCGGACAAGGAGGTAGCTGAACCACCGGACTTTCAGGAATTTTCAATAATCACAAAGCCAACGAAGAAGAGTGGTCGGGTGGCCCGCAACCCTAGTCACAAACGCTAAATAATGTCTTGGGCATGCGGGGCGGCCGTCATTCGTCATCTTGGCATCTATACCGCCGTCATAAATTATCGCATTACCATAAAGTTCGTCAATGCTGTTATACTATATATATTATAGTTATTCACTTTCAAACAAACACTGGTCATATCTCCTATGTAGTATTGCTATTTAAGTTGTTTTTTAGATTTTATTAGTATATTTATGATGATGATTAACGTCCACTAAGACCTAATTGGTTTATCGGACTTTAAGAGGGTAAGTGATTACTTGTGATTCTTTAGAATTTTGTTTCTGTGCTTGAAAAGCATTAAAGGAAGGTTTCCAAGATCACATCATTTTATTGAAGGCTTACAATAAAAACTATGAACTGAAAAGATTTTAGATACATGCTTCAAAGATTTATAGACACACAATCATAGATATCCATGGCACACCATGTGTCCTAAATTATGATGCTAGCAATATACAATCTGATGTATAGTATTAAATGCTGAAACAAATGATATATATATATATATATATATATATATATATATATATATATATATAATGTAATCACTTTGATATATACATTTAGCCCACACTATATATACTACATACTGCAGCATTTAATGTTAACAAGCTATATATTACTCACTAAATTATAATTGGATTCAAATTATTATATCATGATGTTTATAAATTTAAATTACAAAAATAATTCGTCAAAATTTGAAATTAATCCTAATTACGTTGAAAACGTACACCTATTGATAATGGGCAGATTTAATAAGGGTTTAGTGCTTAATAAGTTTTTTATGGACATGATTAAATATGGCTGGAATATTCTTAGTAGTCACACAAAATAAATGGCTGTGATTTCAATCATTAACTTTCTAGCTATTATAAAGACATCCCTTTATGTGTTTATTTTTTTATATTGACCTAATCATATTTAAAAAGTATTTTGATAGCTAACTGATTGCCACCTAAGTGATTAACAGAAATTAAAATATTAACACAGATAAATGAGCACAACCATTTCTTTGTTAATCAATAATAAAATTTAATATATTCTTTTAAAGATTATTTTCATCTTATCAACCTTTCGACTTTGATCAACCACAATTATATGACTGTACTAGTTGTAACCCTTTATATTATCTAAGAATTTGAGAAACAACAAGGTGTTCAGTAAAACCGTACAAGTCACGTTGTGGGTAATCTTATTCTTAGCCGGTCCTCGATCTCATCACTCGGTACCATGGATGGTTAGTGGTTATGATCCCGCAGTAACCACTATGCTGGCATGTAACCACTATGCTGGCATACCATTGCAATATTTGTTTACCCTAGTATAATTGTTATATGTTTTTTTACGGTTTTTTTTTTTAATGTTATATTTGTAGTTTAATTTTGTTATTGAATTTGTAAATTTGAATGGTTAATTTTGTATAACATAAATGTTTTAAGATTTTTTAGTACATTAAATTTATTTTTAAGATTTAAAAATGCAATTTAAAAAACTGAAAATTATAATTTCTTATAAAACTTATAACAATTAATCAATCAACTCCTAGTTTTTTCACTCCTAGTTTTTTCACTAACTATGGAAATCAGCAACGAATAGTATATACCATTCAAATTTTCAAAACCTTGGTAGCAGATGTCGAATAGGTGAACCATAAACATTTGAAAAACTTCATAAAAATTTCTGTCCAATCAAAGTTCTATGGTAGATATAATATGGCCATTGTTATCAATTATTTGCCATCGTTTCTGAGCTGATAATTTCCCACCAAATTCGCGTATCCAAACGTGTAATTATGAATGACGAACAACTCGAAGGTTGTCGGACCGAGTGTGTGGACCGGGAGAAAAATAGAGCAGCAACAATAATTTTCTCTTAAATGATAGCACAAAACCATCCTGTCGGTATCCAATCATTTTTCGTTAGATGGAGAGGACCAGAAACATGATTGCGTTCTGTAATTCTAATTCATGAATCATCATCCTCTGTGCACGCTGAAAATGTCAAAGTTGAACGTTAGGTTGTTATAACAACGGTGATATGTGGTGACAAGAAGAAAATTCTTATTTTATTCCTGTATACGCCAAAATCTCCCATTGCAATATTTGATTCCGTTCCATGAAAATTTCAAATTATTGAACCTGATTTGACAATAATCTTTTTAAATGTTCGTATCGAGTGAAAATATGTTTCTTTATTGAAGTTGTTTCCATATATTTAGAATAAACTATTATGAATCAAAATTTCAAGTTATCGAAGTAGTTTTAATAATTAATTAGAATTTGATGACATGAGTACTCCCCGCTAAACGCCAATTTCGATTTATAAAGTCTTCAACAATAAAAAAATTATTTTATTTATTTTAAATTATGAAAATGGAGATTAATCAATTTGTTTATAGGATATGAGAGGATTCCTAAGGAGAAGAAACGACAAAAGGGCCACCATTCTCGGTGTAGGAAAAATAATAAAGTGACCTACTAATGATATTTGTGGCTCAACGGATAGACTACAGAATAGGAAGAAGGTTGGGATAACCAAAAAAGTTATCTCTTAACGAAAAGACAACTACAAAGGAAACTCTTCTCACAAAACAGTGGATAGACAATAAAACGTTCACTTCTTGAAGAATACACGAAAAAATAATATACAACCAATCGTATAATATTTAGACAATTCCAAAGGAAAATGTTTAACATAAAATGTAACATGGCCACATTCCTACTCATAATGTTTCCAATTGATAAAAGATCCTAATTATCATAACTAATTAAGTATAAAAGTATTAGTCACCATTGATATTATGTAATGTTATTTTTGTTTTTCTTAGAATATTCTATAGATTTTGTAGGGTTACACTCAATCCCCAACATGGTATTAGAGTGCTTGGTTTAGACCTTTCATGTTATCTATAAATCTTGTTTAATTGAATTTATTCTTGATTGATGTTGGGCTGGTGATTTGTTTACTGTAACCTGTGAAAACATATCAGATTTGTTAAATATCAAAGATGGCTTTCAAGATGTTAACAGGAAAATCTCTCTATGGCTTGGGTTAAACCACAATAGATGAAACGACATCTAGAAATCAACTCTAATCTCAAGTATGATAGACAAATGAAAATGCTAACAAAAAGGAAGGCTAAAAACCTACTCCATCTGGACGTCTGAAGAAGACCACGGTTGAGCTCAAATTCCAATGCTTGATACCTACAACTTTTCCTCAACATCCCAGATACACAAGCATATAGAAATTATATGAAATGTTCGCACATAAACTAGTATAATCCCTTAACATGTATACCAAATATGTTGATGGAAAGTAATACAAATATTTGCAACATATAATTGGACAAGAAAATAGTATTTCTATAAATGTAATCAACATATGTACATAGGTGATAAATTTTTGTAATGACACATATCAAAACCGAGAAACTAAATCCCTCCACCTGGGCCTTCACCACTTCAATCCTCCACAAAGGCGAGCTCACAAGTAGTAGGAGTAATTGAGTTTCTCATTCTCAAGATACACAGAGCTTGGGGATTGAAAAAAATAAGTTCAGACATTCAAGGACAAAGGGATGCATACTCAATATGAAGTGAAATTTCTCCAGAGTGTCCTTTCTCTCAATCATCAATGACTTCAAGGCTTGTATATGACTGAATTTATAGCCTCCAAATGGACTTCAATGGTCGATTCAGATCATTTCGAGTATATGGAAGGTCAAGGGTCATGGATCTCGTGACATGGCACGACAACCCAATGTATTTTTTACTTTCTGAGCCCAAACCCGATGTACGTGGGATGTAATGGAGAAACCCGTGTATACGTGAGTTCTCTAATTGTGGCCTACATATATGTACAAAATTTTACATTTTTTGCTCTGGAATGAGCAAAATGGGGGATTTGAATCTACAGAGGGAAAGGGAATGCCATCAAAGCAATATGCATGGAGAGTGGAAAAAATTTCTATAACAGATGCTCCCTAATTTGTGAGGTCAGAGGAGAAAGCGTGATGGCTGAAATACATTATAATTCGTTGAAGTGGAGTAGTGAGGACCTAACTGGAAGAGCTAGTCACTTGTGAGAATCTTACAATTCATATTGACTCTATACACATGGTTTCAAATCTTGATTACAATGCAGATCCATGTGGATATATAACAAATAGATTTTAATGGCCATGAATAGGAAATACAAAGTAGGAAGATGCCATAGGTGGTCATAGTCATGAAAAAAATACGGTGGAGTCCAATATCAAAATCAACTGAAGATATATGTATACATTGTTGTACAATGTGATCTTCCATGATCACTAAAATCATATAGGTATTGGTCTGATGAAAGACAACAATAGATATGGAATGTTGCTACTATGAACTAGAGGACTTCTACACCATCCGCCGAAGGTGCAAGTCTACATCATGTTAATAAAGGAGTTGAAGTCAAACACAATGAGGCTTCATTTGATTATCGATCATTGTGGTATATCGTTAACAAACGTGAGACAACCCATCAATAATGAAAGTATGTGTCAAGGAACCAAGTACATTCAACAAGTGTGAATAAAGGTGTTGAGGTCAAATACTTGAAGAATACATCAATCAGGTGACATTGATGTATTCCCAGCTGTCGATGGTGGGAGAACCTATCATTGATGACTACAAGCCTCTAGTTACTCTTATGACTCTAGATCTCGATTCCAGAATAAAAGAGTTGAATTCGATAAAATGAGACCTGTTGAAAGGAGAGAATTAAGGCATCTCTCATCATCCAGCACGAGGTACAAAGAAATAGATTGATGATTAGGAAGAAATAAGAAAAATAGGATGTTCATGAACCAATGACCATGTGCATATCTTGGATGCACCATATGCAAGTAGTATACGAAAGAGACCCTCTCACTAGAAGCCAATAATGAAAAATACCAACAAAGGTGAGGAAACTACCAATAGGGTCCAATGCAATCCAAGAAATTGCATGAATCCCAATGTATGAATACATTTCTAATCTTCGAACACAAGGGAAACCCCCCAGTTAGCGACCAATGGAGATATGTCATATGTTGGGTTCAAAGACAACTACCAATGATAAAAGTAGGCCCATGATGCATGGTAGGACAACAAATTCATGTGATTGTGAGATTCACTTGTAAGGGGATGGATGGCATGGAATGCCAAGAATTCTATGGAATGGACGACACAAGATTAGACTTCCTTTTGGGATGGATGGATAACCCAAGCAGCATAGACTTAACACTGATCATTGACAAAACTTTGTGATCCGTGAGGTATAAACAAACTCTCCATAGGGACTAGAAGAATAACCAATTGGAGGAGAAAACTCTACATAACAATCTCATCTTCCTAAGGAAATGCTAAACCAAAACCTTGAATGAATGGAGTCAATAATCTGTGCTATGTTCAAAGGAAATGTGACTGTTGTCGATAGGAGATAATATTATTTTCCCACCCTTCTTTTTTTCATATTAAATGAAATGCTATAATACAAGAGAGGAAACAGAGTTCCACGAGTAAGCAACTAGTTCCAAGTAGTGGAACATGCCTATGCTCAATGCAAGGGAATGCATGTGGGACATGGACACTCAGGGTGGATGTTTCCTCT
>ML790503.1:39319-88726 GCA_009831015.1 Picea engelmannii
AGAGGCTGAAGTCCCTTCATGACTTGTCATGTTTAAGCTTACAGATCTACCTTTAAATAAAAGGAACCCGCTATGATACCAAATGTTGGAATTACTAATACAACTGAGAGGGGGGAGGTGAATCAGTTGTCCTTGAGCTTAAACAATTTCAAGTCTATTAAAATATTCTTAATCTTTCTTCAAGTGATCATCAACATTATACAGCATATGGACAGTAAAAGAAGAAAAAAAACATCAGTCACACACAAGGTATACACAGAGACATATTTTCACAAGGAAACCCATAAAGGGAGAAAACCTCTTCTTCTTCGAAATGATAAGCAGTGTTTTAGGTTCTGTACATCATCTTTAATTGAGCACCAACTCAATGTGAGGCTGCTACCTCTGTTTTACAAGCTGCAACTTGTTTGAGAGCACCAACTCTCTGGTTTCTCTAGCACCCACTAGAAGGAAGCACCAACTCCTTATATGTTCCAGCACCAACTGGATGGAAGAACCAACTTCCAGTTACACAGGCTCCAACCTGTATAACAGAGAATACTTGTTCTCCCTTGCTCCACCCTGCCACCCTGGTTTCTCTGGCTGCAACCAGATGGAAGCTACAACTTCCTGTGTTCAAGCTCCCACTTGAACCTCTGAGGACAACAGTCCTCCCGAGCACCTCCCAACCTCCCTATAACATAAATGAACATATAAACTTTCAACTACAAGGGTACATCAATTCTTACCAATATTTCTTTGTTCTGTACGTCTGGACATCTTATAACTGTTCTACAATTCATTTCTTCCTCTGTCTGTTCAGCAGGTCTACTCTGCATCAACTTGTTCTGTCATTCTGCTCTTCTTCACCGTGTTCTGTTATTCTTCTCTGCGTTTCATCTCACACTACACATTTTCTCAATCTCTTCCTGCACATCCTCTTATTTTCCTTTTCTTACAATTTCATTCTTTTTTCATACAGAACGACCAACCATCCACAGTCTGTCTCATTTTCTTTTATACACCACTCCACCGCGGTTGCACTTCGCATTTCCTTAGGCAAAAGAAAGACAATTGTCCGAGCAACTGAAACGCCAACAGATTCGCAATCATGAATCCGTTTCAATAACAGATTTGTAACTGAGGGGTTAACTGTGAGAGAGTACAGTAACCTTTCGATCATATTCCAAGTTCACCTGCACCGTTGGATTGGCTTCATGAGATCTTGCATTCATTTCCTTTAAATCGGGTTTCGGCATTTCGGCAATCCTGTGCTGAGTGTCTCGACACTTCATTTCGCGATCTCCGAAGTTCCTATACAAAACTTTTTTGTACTAGCTCTTTCCCCAATATGACTATAGTCATAACCAAGCGCCTATGCAAGAAGTTCTTTCACGATTTCTCATTTCATGATTCTCCGTTGACCCCAAGTCAGCGAAATTTCGATCACTTGCCACATGTCCTCTGATTCGATGGTCCAGATGTGATCTTGATTCAATGGCTACGATTGAATCGCGATTTCGCGATTTCGGCATTCTTGTTGCATTGGATTCTTTGCCTCTCCATGTCGCGATTCGCGAAGCTCCGACATGGAGTTAGATCAATGGTCCAGATCTGATCTCTATTCAACGGCTGCGATTAAATCGTGATTTCGACATCCTTGATGTCCAGTGTTTTCATCACTTCAAAGTCCTGATTCACGAAACTCCAACATGGGGTCGGATCAACGGTCCTAGTCTGATCTCGATTCAAAGGCTGCGATTAAATCGCGATTTCGCATATCGTGATTCCTTCGATAGAGGTTCTTGTCACTCCAAGTCGCGATAGGCGAAACTTCGAAAAAGAGATTAGATCAACGGTCCACGTCTTTTGGTGTATTGACGGTCAAGATCTTTTCGTGATCTCGCATCTCGTTGATCCTTAGATGGAGGTGCTCGTCACTCCAAGTTGCGATAGGCGAAACTCCGAGAAGGAGCTTTATGGTGCTCTGATCTTTCGCCACGCGTCCTCTTGATCCAACGGTCCACGATTAAATCACGATTTAGCATATCGCAATTTCGACATTCCTGTGGTGAATGTTCTTTTACATCTCCAACACACGATCCTCGATACTCTGACATGGACTGGAATCAACGGTCCAGATCAAAGCTTGATCTGACGACTCAGATTACATCGCGATTTCGCATATCGCAATTACGCCCACTTCTCCTTGTGCCTTAAAGGACGTGCAGGTTCTTCTTGATCCAACGGTGGTCGGATCCTACGCTTGGATCGAACGCCTGAGATTTGTCCTCCTCTTCAACGATCTCTTCTTGTCTACATTCAGATCTTGCCTGGTTGTGTTGCCTTCGATTGTTCGATCTTCCTGTACTTATGCATGCTACTTGCCATCAATGACAAGCATTCAATGTCTGTTAAATATTTGTCAACAATGATAACCTAAAATTCAACCTTCCAATAATATTTTTAACTCAGTAACTTGCAGTTCAATGCAATTGATCATCTTTTCAACCATTCTAAGTGAAAATTCTACTCGAATTTGTTTAGAAATTTGGGGATTTCACTCTAATTTTACAATTTTCCTCAAACTTGACACAAATCAACCTCTCCAATAGCGAATTTACCAAATTTGCATTGGTCTTTGGCCCATACAAGTATGGTGTTGAACTAAAAGCTCTGATACCAAATTGTAACCTACTCATTTCCAACAAAAATGAAATTTGCTTTGATACCAAATTGTAAAATACCCACCTGTTATAAAACAAATTAAAAACCCATGGCACATATAAAATAAACCAAGGGGCAACAAACCAATATTTTTTCTCATGCAACTAACAATATATTTAAAAACATGAATGCAACCATTCAAGTAAACACAATGTCATTCAAATATATCATTTACATAGTGGAATAAACATGATAAAAGATAATAAAAAATTTGTCGTTAAGTAGATGAACCAACTATATGCGTACGAAGGATGTTCCTCCCAACCATAGGTTTATTGTTCATTTTCTCTGAACAACAAGTCACCCCTGAGTTGAGGCAATGAGTCCATAAGGAGGTCTAGTTTTTTTGTCCATCGTTCAACCACTCAGCAACCCAATTCCCAGGTTTCTACTCCAACAACAATTTGAATCCACCAACTCTATTTTCCCTCAACCTGCACAACCCAAGGAATGTGATCCCCCTTCTTTGCCACGCAATACCTTAAGCCTTCCCACTTCGCTCCAAGGCTCCAGTGCACATAGTTGGCCAGGAAATCTCACAGCTAGGGACTCTAGGAATTCCCAGTTGTTTCAAGAGTGCTCACAACAATCTTTTCAAGCACATTGAGTCATTTCCTCAACAACAACAAAAAGACACTACATGCTCACAACCTAAGTTACAGGCACAAAATCCATAATCTAAACATAAACTTAGCCCTCTAATCGCTATTGTCCTACACAGCAGAGCTTGTGCTCTTTTCCCACACCCTCCTCTCCCTTTGCTGCTCAAAATACACATGTAAAAAGTGTTCCTTCCTCCCACTCTAATCTCCTTCTCCTCCCATGCTTGTTTGACTCTCACTCTTCCCAAAATGATTGTACTCAACCCATGCTGCCATTACTAAGTGAGTTGACTCCCTCACCCAACCTCTTATATGAATTCAATGCTTGAGCGTCTAATAATCAAAGAAGGATTAGATGGTAATGTCACATTAACTCGGGCAAATAGCATGGGTTTTCCCTTGGACTCCCCCTCTAGCCCCCCTCTCTTGTGAAATCATAGCCCCCCCATCATTACTGTCCCTCTCATATTGCAACCAACGATTATTATTTTTATTAATAATTTCAATGTACAATTTACAGAGCTTGGCCCTTAACTAAAATTACTTAGATATTGGTCCTTAACTAAAATGTTAGATATGTCAAATTTGAATTTAAGTATTCTTGTTATTAAAATTCAACTCATGAAACTATAGCTTAAGGCCAAATGCTTGTATAAATGAGTCTTTAACCAAAATGTTAAATATGTGTATTTTACAACATACCCCTACCATTGGTGGAAACTCAACCCATGGCGTTGTATGTGGAGTTGTAGGAAGACACGGCCTTCCCCAATGTACT
The DNA here is from genome assembly GCA_009831015.1 of Picea engelmannii. Classification (NCBI taxonomy): domain Eukaryota; kingdom Viridiplantae; phylum Streptophyta; class Pinopsida; order Pinales; family Pinaceae; genus Picea; species Picea engelmannii. The sequence continues at coordinate 43,406 of ML790503.1, forward strand.
ATTATTGATAAAAATTCAACCCGTGGCATTTATATATATAGTTGTAATGATGTTGGACTAAGAGGAAATTAAATTTAAGATCAACTAAGTGCCTATTAACATAGGTTTTTAACTAACATGGAGACATGAACTCAAAATTATCTCTATGTGATATAAATCCTTCATATATAGATACGTTTTTAACTAGTAAATCTTTATTACTTCATGAAAATTGGTTGACATCAAACTTTAACCAAATTATTTGTAAGAAACCTTCACTGATATAAATAAATATAAAGCCTTCATCAAAATGTTCATAAAAAACATTATGCAAAATCTAAATATGAACCTCTTTAATATGAATCTTTAACCCAACCTCATGTATAAACAAGGGTAGTTGCAAAGGGCAGCAAGTAGGCCAATTGTGCAGAGGTGGAGCACAAGTCACTAGCTCAAGAGTGAGTGCTAAGAGACATTAGATATGGAGGAGAAAGACACTAGATGTGCAAAAAAGAGAATGTAGAACAAGAGGAACGACCATGAGCAGACTTTCTAGTTCTGGAATGGTTTAGTCGAGCAAAAAACCAACTAACATTTTGAAGTATGCTATTTTGGTAAATTGTTTTTTAAAATGGTATTTTTTTAATAAATTGAATATGATGAAAATGGAATACACAATTTTATTTAAGTTTCATGAAAGAGTTAACCATATAACCTAAGTGGAACATGAAATAATATAAGCACTTCAACCCTCGGATCTTTCTCTACCGCTCTCTCGCAACCGAACTATACCCACATATGAAATACACAAAAAAGTTGAGAGATTGTCCTCCGAAGTAAAAGACATTATCCGTGTGAATAAGTTGTAATTGATTCATTTGTTGGGGTAATACTTGAGTCTCTACAATATGTTTTAATATGTTTCTCAAGGAGATGGGGTGCTTAATTAGATTACAAAATTAGCTTAACGAAATTAGATTACAAAATTGTCTTAACATGGAATCCTTCTCCCACAACAAAAAAGCCAATAACATGCTCATAAAAACGCAATACAATAATTGCAAATTGATAGATAAAAGTTCATTGTGCCACTATATTTACAACCATAGCCTTTATGATAAATCAATTTGATGTAACTCAAACGACTGTGTTAATTTGTGCTTCCACAACTGTGTTAATTCGTTCTTCTTCTATAATTTCCAGTAGTTAGCCACATTACTCTCCTTGGGCTGCCAATTCCTCTTATTTGCGTACACTCGTCACAAATCCAATCAAATAATCTGAATCTTTATACACTATCTATTAATTTATCTTAAAAAATGAAAAAGCTAAAGAAATCCATCTTAAAAAATAAAAAAAGCTAAAGAAATCCAGTGGACGTGTCCACCACATGTATTTAATCATCTGACTAATGTGAGACTATGAGAATGTTGTTCTAGGATGCATGGCAACCAAATGGATCATGGTTTGAAACATGTGGTGCCTGTTTATATTCTTTCATACATTTACATATCTTAACGTGTAGATCCCAAGTTCCATAGGTTAGCTCAAGGAACTAAAATGAAGAACCGGTACGCCCTAGCTCTAGGAACAAATAACCAGTACACACCAACAATAGTTATTCTTGGTGATTGGGATTCCTGTTGTTTCAAGAAATCGTGCGAGTGAGTTATAGATGGAGATAGACAAATTGTAACGCAGCCATATCTCTTGGCAAGTCACCCCGTATAAATTGTATTCGCCTGTAAGAACTAAATCATGCCTGAACGATGACTTACTAACAACTTGCCTGGAGGGAGATAAGTAAAAATGAAGCAAGCCACTTTTCCTCGTATAACCCACAAGTTACATCATTTTCTTTTATCTTCTGCAAGGATAACAAATACAACACATTCAATATCTTTGTTTCTCTGGTATCTCTATTGCCAAAAAATAATATTTAGATCTGCAACACATGTACACACCTAGATCACCGCATGAGCACCCTATCTTGGCCTTAAGCCTTGGAGTTGACGACCATATGGGAATTTATGCATCACCTCTCAATTCCTACAATCCCAGACAATCCCAGTTGAATCATTACATTGATGAAGATGATGAACATATAGGCCAATAATACAACATTCATGTATGCAAGGAGTGGATCATATCCTTGATTCTGAACATTCACTATTTAGCCCACAAGTGTCTTGTACATATAAGATTTATTTTGCAAAATCATAGTTGTTATATGTTGAATCGTGGGTGAGAGAAACAAGTACTATTATTCTGTCTCCATGAGGTGTGCTCGCAACAATAGTAATAGGTCACCAACTTTGTCAATTTGGAGACACCAGCTAGCTATTGTACCATTCTTTGCTAATTAGGGTTCAATTATAGCAAACTAGGTGCAACTATGAAATTCTTCAATGATTCCTGACAAGGTAGGGTTAATATGGATATGATTGTTCTTATTTATTGTTAACTGACTAGGTCGACCTACAAAACAATTAGTTGGAATTTACATGTTTGTGTTGTGTAGGTCAAGGATCTATCCTCTTTATAATCAATAGATTTACAATTTGTGTATGTAGCACACACATACATAATTTTTTGTTATATGGAGCTAGACTTGTATATTATATCCATAAGGTGATTGATTTGTAAATATTAATTGTCCTGGCACAATACCCATATTTTGTAATAAGCTTTCAGTAGTACAAGATTTCAACTTGCATCAACAAAAGCAAACAAAGTGATTCCCTAGAGATGAGACACATGTTCAATTTCTTGTACATCCAAGTGACCATGATAGCCTCAATGTTGTGGCCTCTGAGACCAGTGAAGAGAAAACCCAATGCAAAATAGGGTGGTGGCTGCAAACTTATTGAAGAATTGAACAATGGGTCCCACGGTGTTTCAAAAAGATGATTGGAGACAACACCATAGCTGCAAGCTCATGTCTAGTTTTCGAGAGGTTAGTAAGACTTATATTCGTGCTATTGGGATAGGACAGTAAGAGAACGATTCTTTGGGGAAATATCTATATTGCAAGGTAATATACCTTTAACATTCTCTTTCATGCCTATAGTTTAGTGGGTTTCACACACCAACGAAGCCTTTAGGACGAGATCCAGATTCCTTCTTACACTCGCTAGGGCAGACTGAGACTGCTCCCCTTTCCTTTCGCCCGTCTTCACAGGTTAGTAGGCCATGGAAACCATTGTATGCCATAGCTCGACATCCTTGCAGAAAATTGAATAGGTATAAAAAACAAATCATGGATGCATAATAGTAATAGAAATCACCCTAATTTCATTAGAATCTCATCCCAGGTTCGAGAAGATTATTTCCAAATATAACAAACGACACAACACACAACTCACACATCATACTAATAGCCAACTTCAATATATCTTTATAGATTGAGAGAATTATACCACTAAGCTTTGCAATCAAATTTGTAGGAGCAGGTGGGAAAACCTACCACGACCGAGGCATTTGTCTAGCTCTAGAYACCATGCTCACCTCTACRCATTCAAAGAAAAATTGACCTCAAATGCATACATGTACTCCCTCACTRTTAGCACATCTATTGAGACACAAATAATGCATAAMACATACAATGTCACAACATTATAATGCAAAATGCTTATAATATCAAGCAAGGAGAGCGATAGCAAGTGAAGGAAACGATCTAGCARACATGTTCTTTGAAAGGGAGATGGGCAACTCAYCGTGGAACACTTGTAGGACAACCAGTCAAGGAGCATCTTCAACGTCTCTCTCTAGTAAGAGATCTCTACAGCCACCCAGCTTCTCCATTTACCCTCAATCTATAATGTTGTACAAACTTAATATAATGAATATATAATTTGGACAGTTTTGACATTACCAGGTAACTAGCTAAAGCAACATGAGTTGAGGTGAAAATGACTTCCTTGGCTTAAATGTCTTGTTCTTCATTGTCTTGTGGAGAGCGACAGTTGTGGAGAAGCTCGCATAATCTTTCATGTATTTCACAGGAATTGTTTGAGGCTACAAATGTTGCGCCATCATGGTTTCCTTATGACTTCAAAAATAGAAGGAAAGATAAAAAGAAAACAAGAAAGCATCTACAAGATCTAACAAAATCTATTATACTGATTATCTACAGGATCTATCAGTCTGAATTCACGGAAGAGGAGTGGTACCCTCCGTCAGGGAAGGGAAGGAAGGAGGTCTTTGGAAATCACAGAAAGGAAAGGAAAGAGGGTCCTTGAAAATGATAGTTGTAACACACCCAACCCCTTAGGTATCCTTTTAAGGGATTGGGCATAAGAATTTCACTTTTCTCAATCATCTCAAATCCCTGAAACTAGGATTATATCGCCTTTGATTCGACGAGGATTTTCCAACGACTATAAATTTGTCCTTATCCGAGTTCTGGAACACAAGTTATGGTCCTTCAAAGTTCTTTAGGCCTTTACCGACTAGGGTCTTTCATCACCATGTGGCACCCACATGGTTCCTATCACCTGGCATGCCACCTCATCATAGCATACAAAAACTCGCTCAACCAGAGGTTGATGCTTGTCTAGCTCTTATTGGCCTATTAATTTAATTAAATATATCAAAGGAGCACTTAGGATTATTAAGTTCAATAAACTCCTAAGTCTCCGGACTTCGACAAGGTTCCTCATCGTGATATTATGAACATAACCCCAAAACTCCCGAATGTCGAAGATGCGGAGAGGGTCCCACCTGTATTATGCCTTTATGAAAATACAAGTAATTACATTACCCCACAATATAATTAATTATGTTTAATGTTTATTATAACATTGGAGTACAATAAGGTAGGTTCTATCACCCCAAACATCTGAAATCCCAAAGGTCCGGATTTCTAGAGAGTCTGCACTTACACGTGAATGTGCATTAAATATTGGAATAGGGACAGGTAGGTCCGAGCCTTTGGCCTTTTTATCCCAAACGTTCCATCACTCAAAACAATCCAGAGTCCCAAAGTTTTGAACTCTCGTCAACCATTAGATCAAACGACCATGATAGAGGAGGAAGACATTTGGTAGAAGACAAGGGTGACATGTGGCCCAATAAACTAGTGACACATGTCAAGGTCCATTTGACACATAAGGTTTGTGAAAGCCATGAATCAGGGTGACACGTGGCACACCTACTATGGGTCCATGTCACCCTAGGTGATGTCAGCATGCCACGTCACTCCGACCTTCGACGATATTCTCATTCACCAACAAGTCGAACCTCCCGGAGTAGGACTTCGCTAGAGTGATTTACGCTATCCTTTCACTAGTTGATCTGACGGTCAAGAGAGGTTCCCAATGGATTCCAAAGCTCAACGGCTCAGGTTAACTCATGAGTTCGACGTTCGGGGATTTTGGTTGTTTAACACCTTTTCTCTCTCGGAGTAGGTCAACGTCGAATGACCACGACGTAGATCCAACGATCAGGGGATATCTTGAATAACCTCATATCTACGACTCGCGTTACTTCGTGACCGAGAAGTGGGTCAGGGTTTAACAAGGGGATGAATCCCACGATATCGGATAAATGACTGCCAATTGTCAGTCCATCATCAAGCTACCAATTGGACAGGTCGTCTTCGGCACATTTAGTACACTGCAATGTTCATTCACCCCGGAGCTTCGGAGTCTCGAATGACTAAGCTCCTTTTTTAGTGTAGCAGAGGGTTCCAAGGTCCTGGTCCTATGGAACTTTGTCAAGCTCCAGAGGCTACACTCTTAACTCTTAGATGAAATTTGGTTAAGGTCATGGACACGAGCCCGAGGTAACTTAGATGACTAGTTTGAAGGAAGCTCCCTTTGTCTATAGAGCTCAAATTCCACAATAAGAAAGGTAATTCAAGGAAATCAACAAGACTGAGGTAGTCCCATAGAGTCTATCTCGACTCTATGTCTGCGGATTTGGACCTTGAGCAATACCTTGAGGAGTTTCCCAACCAACACAGGGGCCACGGTCTTATGTCCTCAAATCCAATTAAAGAGCCCATTGCTAGCAGTTCTCCTTTCTCCTGAAACCATCATTGCATCAAATTACACATTTACCTTTGTTTATATACCTCTATTCCTTATGTACACAGAATGCACATATAGAGGTTTACTTTCTTTGTTCTAGAGTATTACAAGGTAATTATATTCAACTGTGCAAGGCATGCGCTAAACTTGTCATCCTACCAACACCCAAAAGCAAGAGTTTACAGTTGAAAACAAGCATTCAATCATGAATTTCATTTCAAGTACATAGGGTATATGAAATACTTATCTATTACAAGTTGCAACCAGCCAACTCACTGTGGGTTTTCGCCTTTCCACCCAACCGTATGCTCAGAGGCATTCACTCTTAGCACTCTGGCTACCCCTGTGCCAAGCCATGATATCACTAGGAAAACTTCTTTGTGTTCCTCAAGTCTTCTGCAAATTCTATGAGATCCTCTCTCTGTCACAGCCTCTGCGAGGTTTATCAGATGTTTCCTTAGCATCAAGCTCGCGACCTTCATCTCTGAGAAATCCTCCCTCTGTCACAGCCTCTACGAGGTTTATCAGATGCTTCCTCAACATCAAGCTCACGACCTTCTTTCTCTGGATAAGGATGGATCTATGGTCTATTAAACCAACAACAAACAACTCATTTATCTTAAAAGCTTCACTTATCTGGCAATAATAGAAGTCTCCCTTCTTCCCCACTGAGATCAGGGCCTCCACAGGGTTTATCAGATTCCTTCCCAGTTGGATTTCCTCTATGCAAGAGAGTCCCTTCACAGCTACACTGTCCCTCGACGCCCTCTCCTTCCAGCATCAGTTTCTTTCCAGCCAACACCAAGCTCATGACCCTCTTTTTCTCTAGTCTAGGCTTCGGGTCTTCTATGCTCCAGTTCAAAACTCTTCCACGAGTTCTATTTTCTATTGCACGCGCTAGTGCATTCCTTTCAGCGATTCTCTTCCTCAGAGACCAAATTCTTCCTTTGGTTCTCTCATGTAACTAGAAGAACTTAATCTTTCAATTCTTCTTATTAGCTGGAGAGCCTCACACACTCTTCTTCTTTTGAATGGTCCCCCAAACCCATTTTTCTCTCTGTCTCCTCTTCTTTCTTCGGTGTTTTTCTTTCCCCCCTAGGAAGGTTCTGGACTTGTCATATTCCTTCTGCCAAAAGGAAATCGAGTCAATCTAGATCTATAGGACGACTTCACTCTATCGTACTTCGAGTTGACAATTTTTTGTCTTCTCAGCCAAGAACTCCATGCTTCCATTCATTGGGGTAGTTGATTGTTCAACCACCAGTCCTTTTTTCATTAACTGATTTTTCCTTGGGATCAGGATCAGGATTATTTCTCTAGATCAAATATTTCAGCAAAGAGGATTGGGTCATCTTGGCATGATGAACCCTCTATATAGGTTTCCTCACTCTTTCCTCTAGTGATATTATGGCCAGTACTTCAAGGCTTCACCCCCCCACAGTCAGTTGTTGGCAATCTAAACAGTAATACATTTACATTGTTCACATGCCATAACATGGTAATCATAAGTAATGATTAATTACAAGCTGGGGGAAACATGGGTATTGCAATCCCCTCCCCCTTCAAAGGAACGCCATTCTCGGTGTTCTTTCTCAGTAACACATGTCATGCCTTTGGCATTCAGTTGATTCAGAAATATTTCTCATCTTTCTTGGTTAGGTCCTTTCTAGACCCTCGACCTTCGTCACGTGCCTTCAATAATTTTGGAAAACAAGCATATTATTCACAATTTCATGCAAAAATATCTTACTGTTGTGCAAAATTCAAGAGGAAAATTTTCATAATCTAGCACAATACGTACCTGTGCAGCGCGTGGATTTGCATCCTATGGTTATCTTGTTATCTTAGCTCATTGTTTTTCCTTGACATACCCATTGTCTGCATGATCACAATCAATGGTTTACAAGAATTATCAAAGTCTCATCTTCCTTGCAGTCACTCACCCTCCAGGCCCAAGATCAGGCATCCCCTTCTTTGCTATACAGTCCCTTGGGTGATCCATCTTGCCTTGCCAAGGATTTCTCGCACAAGAAAAGTTCTAGAAAGTTCATTGAGCCTTACAGTCGAGGCACTCCTTTGACCTGCTCTGTCGCGACGTCCCTCTGGCTTATGTTACCACAACACAACATATTCTAGGGCGATAATGGCTTACCACAGGTTCTGGCTGCTAGCACCCTCTCTGATATTACCTTATCAATGGTTATTTATGGAGACTTTTTAAATGCTAGGAGTGGTTGTTGTATGCTAGCACCCTCTCTGATCCATACATGTTCTGGCTGCTAGCACCCTCTCTGATATTACCTTATCAATGGTTATTTATGGAGACTTTTTAAAGTCCCTTCAACAATCTTTCAACATCTTTCGCGTATTCATCCTCTGTTTTGAGGTTGTCCAGCGTTGGTAATTGTCTTTCCAAACAACTACAATTTCTTTCTACACATGACATTCATCACAAATATATTAGTCATCATGTAAAAAAAAGATGCATGTATCATAGCATTTAAATCAATCAAATGTCTTGAGATATGCCCCAACATGTTTCTATGCACTCCTACCACATTACTCTTTAATGTGTAAGCTAGTCCAATCACAATCCACTTTTTAGCGGTATCTATAATCATACAACCATCAACATCCTTATGCCAAAACACTTACTTGCATCAGTAAATCAGTCTCTCATACCATAGAAATACAATAAACAACAAGGAAGGAGTCAAGGAACTCTTCCCTTGTCCAACTCCTTCTACACACAACCCTGGACTTTCAGTCCAACTGAGTTATTTTCCAAGGCCTCACTGCCTTTACTTATCATGGCTTAACCAAGTCTATTCATTCAAACCTACTTATTTATTTATTTTCCTTTTTTCAGTTGTACTTGTTTCCACAACTGCTCTTCTAAGCTTACAACTATGTTAAACAATTTAGAGTTTTTAGGGTGAGAAAAGTATTCCTCATTTTCTTCTTCTTTGCTTATGCAATCTACTCCATGTTGGGCTCTTCCTGCTCTTTTCCTTGAACAACATTGTTTAGGCTCACCCTAATCTTTTAGATACATCAGCATGCTCCAATAGCAAACTTTTTTGTTCATAATGAATCATGAACCTGTGCATTTTTCAAATTACCATTTAATTATCAAAATGATCAACATTCATTTGTCAATCTTCCATTCATACATGATGTTTTAAAATGTAATCCAAGATGTTTTAAAATATATATATAGGCTTGCAGCCCACTACTCAATTCTCAACAGTCATTAAAGTTGTGACTTTGTTCTCCTGACATAGTCTTCACACAATTCCTCCATAGGAAACTCCTTCAGCATGCAACTTCCTCATTACATATCCTTCACTATCTGTGATGGCCTCAACCCGAGTCAACTTCAGTTGTTTACCAAATATTCCACAAGGAATATAAACATGCATCTTTATTATGCATCCAGATTATTTATCCACACATGTTCCTTGTTTTCTTATCTTACATCCATGATACACTTAACCACATGCATAATCATATTGCATTTTATCATGACAACATAGCATCCTTGCTCATTTACTGTTTCATCTATTTATACTAGTTTTTCCTGAGGGGATGGAACACATTCCCCTCAAGCTATCATTCAACACAAAACTTTCGTGACTCTTCTGAATAGAGTTAGTCATGCATCTATGGTATTCATTCAATCTTGGCAAATGCAATTCTTGCCTTACATTTCACTCATTTAGGCAGTCACATTGTGTATTTAGTATACATATACTCATACATCATACATGTGCATCACTTGCACATTTAATATCATTCATTCATATCTATTTGGTCTTAATATCAGTCTTCATATCAAGAAATCTCACAATGCATTAAATCCATGCACTCAAGCATATACAAACATAGCCAAACATTCATCATGCAAGCTCATTGCTTGCACCTTTTCCATGTCATTCATACACATGGACATATCAGACTTCAAGATCCTCCTCCCAAGGATTTTGTCGTCATTCTTATGAGAAGTCTCATAGAGATATTCAACACTGAGCTTCCCTCTCTGTTGAGAGCCTGCAATCATTCACATGATATCCACATGACAAGTTTAACAAACATAATCATAGCAATGTCCCCCTTTCCATATGACAACAACCAATAAGGAGACATTTTTTTCCTCAAGTACTATAAAGTTATTCAACAATCCAAAAATACTATATGGGCAATTCCAACAGTGTCCAAGGCAACAAGACAACTTATCAAGCTTCTTTTTCATGCCTCAAACCATTTTTGGTTAATAACAGACGTTTTTATCAAGGGAATCCATTTCTAGATTCCCTCTCACTACTACTTGAGCATATCAAGCCATACCTTATATGGATACCATCCACCTTTGAATGTCAACCTGGCCCATTGGCCATCTAGAAGTGCCCCAACACTTCCTTTACCACATTCAGGATCAACATTTAATTTAACCATTTTACGTCATTTATCATGAATTTTAATGTCTAATAACATTTGGACTATTTCTTTAAAGCCCAATACAATTTTGAAATCTATTACTTACTAAGTATTTTAATACATAACTCCAGAGCATCTTTAGATCATAATTAGTCTTGGGCAAAAAGTCCATCTCCTTTTTTTTTTAATTTGTAGAGGTTCTAGTTGTTTATGTATATCCTCATAAAAAAACAGAAGATAGCTTGTACAAGTAGATCAACCCCAACCATTACACCCAGAATTCTTCCTTCTATTCAGCAACAGCCAGGGAAGAAGGTCACTCTCCTCCCACAGGAATTCTAGCATATTAGTTTTCTATCCACCAAGCAAGGGAAGTTGTTGCGATTTCTCACTCAATCACCCATATTTTTGCATCTCTATTTATCAACTTGATTAGAAAAACGTTGCCCAACAATTCATGTACCTAGAAACAAATTCGTTTCATAATTCCCTTTAGAACCAAAGAGTTGCACATGTTCTCCCTCTTCAGAAAATGGTCACCAGACCCATTCCTCTTGTTTCCTCAACATCATCAACATTTTACTTATGTTGTTATAATTAGATCATCATTAACCATATGATCCATGATTTCACCATATTTTACACCGAATGGTAGACTATAATAAGTATATATGCATGTTATATGCATGCTCTATCTTTGCGATATGCATTTCAACATATCTTTGTGCACCAAGCATTGTACCCATGTCTGCAGTGCAAACATGTTCCACTTACTTACCTTTTGCATATTCATGCATAGACCTACCCTTAGTTAATAGGGATTTACATTGCTTTAGCACAACCACGAGCTTTTGAACTTGCTCATGTCATTCCACTTCTTCCATGAGGTTCATTCTCAGTCCACGTGACTTCTTTTATTTTACAAGGAGGGATTACCCCAGTAGGAAGTTTTTCAGTTATGACAGGTCAAGTAGGTTGATCTCACCTACTAGCATAAGGCCTCTAGACATGGAGGATTGTACTACCAATGCCAAATCCTTCATTTAATCAACACTTTTAATTAACAAAGGCTTCATTAAGCCCACTTTTAGGCAACTCCTACCACCTATTCAATCCATTTTCCTTATGGACTTAAGTATTCCTTAAAACAAGTTTATGCCATTTGCATCCAAGTTTTATTATTAATACCCCTCGACATAATCCCACTTTTGTAGGACTGGCTATCATTTCCCAAAATAAATGATAGGCTTCTTCTACCACAATCTATAGAGCTCAAATTCCACAACAGGAAAGGTCATTCAAGGAAATCAACAATACTAAGGTATTTGGTAATCCAAGGAAATCGTAGAGTCTATCTTGACTCTATGTCCCGGGATTTGGTCCTTGAGCAATCCCTTGAGGATTTTCCCAACCAACACAGGGGCCACTGTCTTATGTCCCCAAATCCAATTAAAGAGCCCATTGCTAGCAGTTCTCCTTTCTCTTGAAACGATCATTACATCATATTACATGTTTACCTTTGTTTATATACCCTTATTCCTCATGTACACATAAAGCACATATAGAGGTTTACTTTCTTTGTCCTAGAGTATTACAAGGTAATTATATTCAACTGTGCAAGGCATGCACTAAACTTGTCATCCTACCAGCACCCAAAAGCAGGAGTTTACAGTTGAAAACAAGCATTCAATCATGCATTTCATTTCATTATATGAAATACTTCTCTATTACAAGTTGCAACCAACCAACTCACTGTGGGTGTTCGCCTTTCCACCCAACCGTAGGCTCAGAGGCATTCACTCTTAGCACTCTGGCCACCCCCATGCTAAGCCATGATATCACTATGGAAATTTCTCTGTGTTCCTCAGGTCTTCTACAAATTCTCTGATATCCTCTCTCTGTCACAACCTCTGCGAGGTTTATCTGATGTTTCCTTAGCATCAAGCTCGTGGCCTTCATCTTTGAGAAATCCTCCCTCTGTCATAGCCTCTGCGAGGTTTATCAAATGCTTCCTCAACATCAATCTCGCAGCCTTCTTTCTCTGGCTAAGGATGGATCTCTGGTCTATTAAACCAATAACAAACAACTCCTTTGTCTTCAAAACTCCACTTATCTGGCAATAATATAAGTCTCCCTTCTTCCCCATTGAGCTCAAGGCCTCCATGGGGTTTATCAGATGCCTTCCCAGCTGAATTTCCTCTGTGCAAGAGAGTTTCTTCACAGCTACACTATCCATCGACACCCTCTTCTTCCAGCACCAGTTTCTTTCCATCTCGCACCAAGCTCGCGACCCTATTTTGCTCCAGTCTGGGCTTCGGGTCTTCTATGCTTCAGTTCATAACTCTTCCATGAGTTCTATGATCTTTCTATTGCACGCGCTAGTGCATTCCTTTCAACGATTCTCTTCCTTAGAGACCGAATTCTTCCTCTGGTTCTCTCCTATAACCAAAACAACTTAATCTTTCAATTCTTCTTCTGAGCTGGAGAGCCTCGCATGCTCTTCTTCCTCTGAATTGTCCCCCAAACCCATTTTTCTCTCCGTCTCCTCTTCTTTCTCCAGTGTTTTTCTTTTCCCCCCGCTAGGAAGGTTTTGGACCTATCCTATTTCTTCTACCAGAAGGAAGTCGGGTCAATCTAGATCTGTAGGACGACTACACTTTGTCATACTTTGGGTTGACAGTTTTATGTCTTTTCAACCAGGCCATGCTTCCATTCATTGGGATAGGTGATTGCTCAACCACCAATCCTTTTCTCATTCACTGATTTTTCCTTGGGATCAAGATGAGGCTTATTATTCCAAATCAAATATTTCAACAAAGAGGATTGAGTCATATTGGCATGATGAACCCTCTCTATAGGTTTCCAAACTCTTTCCTCTAGTGATATCATGGCCAGTACTTCAAGGCTTTACCCCCCACGGTCAGTTGTTGGCAATCTAAACAATAATACATTTACATTGTTCACATGTTATCATGATAATCATAAGTAATGATTAATTACAAGCTGGAAGAAACATAGATATTACAACAACAAAGATGGTTACATGCAAATAGGGGTATAGATGGATGTAAAAGGGGTGTAGGTGGTCGTTCAAGACCAAGTGGGAGGCTATGTGATAAGCATGGAGAAACCTTGGAAAAAACATCACTAACAACAAACATAACAAGCTTAAGAACCAATACCAAACAAGAAATAGAATTAATTCATTCTACTTTGAATCATTTTCAAATCATTAAAATTTATCCTAAGTGTTTCTCGTTATGAGGCAAAATAAAACCTCAAAACAAAAACTTAAAATAAAAAAGCAAATACTAATGCAAAAATTTATTAATTTAAGAAACTTAATTTAAAACAAGAAAAAGACGTTGGTTTGAGTGCACTATGAATAGAAAACGATTCAACCAATTACTATAGTTCCATAGGCAGAAAGGCATGAACTAATTATGCCGAAAGGCGTACACCTATTGACAATGGGTACATTTAATGATCTTTTAACCTTAAATTTCAATTGTATGGTTATCATTTGAAGATGCTAGCATATTCTTAGTAGTCCTTCCAAATCAATGAACGATATCTCTAGCATTTTTAAAAGCTTATGTTAACCTGTTTACTTTTTAACATTTACTTAATATAATTAAGAAATTACTGTGTGACAATCTAATTGCCATGTTCAAATGATTAACAAACTTAATTGAAATTACAAATTTACTCCACTATTAACTTTTTAACTTTTTTTTTTATTACAAGAGCCTATGGCAAGTGTCACAGTTGTGGCGCATGCGTTTAGGTTGTGGTATAGAAAGGCTTCTTTGCACGGTACCTGAGATCCATCCATTGCATAGACAGATAGCAATGTCTGAGGATAGGACCATCATATTTGAGATCCATCCATTACATAGACAGATAGTAATGTGAGAGGACCCACAGGACCTGAGAATGCATTCTCATAAGAAGGTTGCTTACAAGTTTAGAATACCTTACATAGACAGATAGCAATGTGGGAGGATGCACAGGACCTGAGAATGCATTCTCATAAGAAGGTTGCTTACAAGTTTAGAATACCTTGGACCTGAGATTGCATTCTCAGAATGCATTCTCATAAGAAGGCTGCTTACAAGTTTAGAATACCTTTTAGATTTTGAAATTTAGATTTTTTTTTTTCAAGTTTGAATTGAATATATATTTATAATCAATTATTAGTTTTGCAGGAACATAGCTTTTCATAAGCAACCAGAAACATTTACCTAACCCAATGGAAATGCACAACGGGATTTTTATATTTTTTTCCACATATCCATGTTATCCCTAGAAGGAGGTTGGATTCAAGTCACTAATTAGATACCAGGCCAGGTGTAGGAAACTTAACTATCGTATTATTTCTTTAGATTTGATCAAAATTTATTGAGGAAAATTTAAGATAAGATTTTAATTGGCAATTCTCGATTAACAATTACCTTCCAATGGACGGTTATTCTCTTTCCTTCGGCAGGGAATCACTTCTAACACTATGTGCAAGCTATTCTATAAGGACACATCCACTATTATGTGAGGACGCATCACATATGTTCGTGCACTATCAAATGTTGTTTCTGAGTGCATTGGGTGGCGTTTCAATGGTTTTCATATGAATAAAGAAAGTCTGGGTGCATGAGCATTGATAGATTCTAACTTTTTATTAGTTCTCTTAAATAGTTAAATAGTTAAAGTAAGTGTCTATCAATCTGGTTCTAGTTCTGTGAATAGTTAAAGTAGGTTTGCATAGTAGGTTTCCATCATTCAGGTTTTATGGAGCCCCGCAACTTAGTGTAGGCGGTTGTTTCATGGATTTAGTTGAGGCTTTCAATTTATCAATTAGGTTTTAATTTTAATTAATTAGGAGATCCATGTATCAATTAGACTTTTAATGTATTAATTAAGATTTTTTTGAATTAAACTTGAGATTTTTATGGGTTAGGATTTTACTACGCTAAGGGTTTTTAATGGTCAAGAAATTTTACTATATCTTTTGGCGTTCCCCAACCGCTAGTTAGCGGTTGTGCTAGTATCCTTTCTAAGTATGGATCTAGTTGTGGATAGATATTAGCCTATTAAAAAAAATATGGATCATTAACCGTGACGTATGAACACGCGTCCTGACCAAAATGGTTGAAAGAGGATAAACAACTGATGGAACTCAAAACGAAAATCAGGGCATTATACAAAGTATACGTAATAATTCTATACGTAAATTGTACGTGTACTGCAAACTGAAAACCTACTGACGCGTGAGAAAGCTATGAATATAAGTGGTGGGAACGTTGAAGGCAGTCAGCGGTGACATTATTGGCAAGCATTGGGAATAGAACTAATCGGATTGGGATTCGTGAGGAGAACAGGCAGTAAGCACAGTTGAATGCATATTTGTAGAGATCCAACAGGCAGTAAGCACAGTTGAATGCCATATTTGTAGAGATCCAACAGGCACTAAGCACAGTTGAATGTATATTTGTAGAGATCCCACATGTATCTGCCACGTATATTTGTGGATATCTAACTATGTATCTGACACGAATGTCACAGATTTTGGTAGTTAATGTATCTGCCAAAACTGCAGGAAGCATTGGGAGTAGAACTAGCCGGACTGGGATTCCTGAATAGAACAGGCACGGAGTTGTCAGAGTATGAGGACGTGGTCACGCGGTAATGGAAGAGGTGATTAACGGCCAGCTACGAGCACAGTCGAATGTATATTTTTGGATATCCAACCATGTATCTGCCATGTACATTTTTGGATATCTAACTATGTATCTGTCAGTTACTGTATCTGTCAAAATTGCAGTAAGCATTGGGAGTAGAGCAAATAGGATAGGGATTTGTGGGAACAGTCGGCACGTAGGTGTAAGGAAGAGGCACTGAACCACTGTATATTTGCGGATATTTAATTATGTCTCTGTCCTGTAGCGATAAAGTGGGTTAGAGCACCGTTTAAATATTTTACTTATTCAATTTTTTTATTTTTTCCATTATTATCCTCTAAAATCTGCTTNGAAGAGGCACTGAACCACTGTATATTTGCGGATATTTAATTATGTCTCTGTCCTGTAGCGATAAAGTGGGTTAGAGCACCGTTTAAATATTTTACTTATTCAATTTTTTTATTTTTTCCATTATTATCCTCTAAAATCTGCTTGAAAATTTAGAAGAGTAGCTATAATTGTAAATAACAATTATTGAGATTGTAAAATTTAGTTGTAATAGAGGTTATTTTGAATTTGTTTATGTATTAAAAAATATAATGAAAAAATCAAAAAATTATAATTTCACTAACAATTATATAATTAAATTTTGATGATTACAGTGATAATTGTCAAAAAAAAAAAAAAAAAAAAAATTTAAAATATTTAAACTTATCTTTAATTTAAAATGTATAATTCAAAAATAACTAAAAAAAATTAATTTCTTAATCATTTTGAAGGAATAATGCATACTATATATTTTCAAAAATTTAAATTTAAAACAATTTTTAGATTTCACTTAACATGGACTACTTACCTGTGATATCCCAAAATCAAAATCTACACAATTTGAAACTGAAACTCATCTTCTGAAATCATTTAGAAATTAGAAATTGAACTCCCAAAATCAAAATCTACAGAATTTGAAACTGAAACTCATCTTCTGGAATCAATTAGAAATTAGAAATTAAACTGTGATTAATTAAAGTATAAATACTTTTGAATTTTCCATTATAAAAAGATTAAAAGCCTATGAAACTCATCTTCTGGAATCAATTAGAAATTAAACCATTAAAATATAAACACACTTTTGAATTTTCCATTATAAAAAGATTAAATGTCTACCTTTCAATTTGAAATTATACCTGACTGTTCAATTTAAAAACTATTGTCATTGTGATATACAACTATGTATCTAAATGCTACATAGTTCAGTAGTTATTGTATCTGCGAAAATTGCAGTAAGCATTACGGGTAAAACTAACCAGATTGAGATTCGTGAGGAGATGAGGAACAGAATTTTCACTGTAAGGGGATGCGGGGTATGGTATTGGTAATTAGCGACGAACAATAAGCACAGTGTAATGTATATTTGTGGATACCCAGCTCTGTGTCTCCCATAAATGTTACATAGTTCGATAGTAATTGTATAATGTATATTTGTGGATACCCAACTATAGATCTCCCATAAATGTTACATAGTTCGATAGTAATAGTTACTGGTTAAAATGTTAAATAGTTCGATAGTAATTGTTACTGGCAATGAATTTATTGACTATATGATTAATGAGGTAAAGTGTGATTTTTTTGGGACGGTTTTGTTTAAATAAAAATTTAGAAAAATAATTGAAATTATAAATTTTAATGTTTGAAATAGAAAAATATTTGAAATTATAGATTTTAATGATTGAAATGACATATAGTAAATGTTTTGGAGTTTATTGAAGACACTAATAAATTAAGCATTCACAAACAGGATTTTTACTCTATAAAATTGCAATTTTGCTAACAATCAAATCAAATACATAAAACCAAATAAAATACATAGAAAGTTTAGACTATGCTGAGCTAAAAACTCTATTATTGTTATCGGTTATCATGCGCCAAGGCTGGCGGTGATTGGTTCATACTTACGGCCTAGTTGGAGCTTTCGCCGATAGTGTGGACGGATTGGTCTTAGCCAAACACGAGTGAGAAGATTGCGTAATGGGATATCAGTCCATAGGAAGCCTCTTGATTGAAGGACTCATGAATAGCTTAGGAAATGAGATAAGAGTGAACATGACGAAGTAAAAAAATTCACAGAAAGGCAATGGTTGCTTTCTGGTCAAGGAAACAAGGGAATTAACAATGGAATCAGGTGGTCTGTCAACCTACGAACTAGGGGAATTTTCATCTTGTAAGAAAGATGACAGGGTAAGAGGGTGCGGCTGGGTAGACTGCGAGGTAAAATTGTCAAAGAGGTCTTGTCTTACGGTACTATGGAACACAATGAAACCATAGTAGATCTGGAACAAGATGATACAGAGGAATTAGAACACGTATTACAAATGCCCGCTTCAAAATGAGAGAGCAGACCCCAAAATAGCACTGAAAGCTGTAGAAGAATCATTTGAATTAACTATGGTGCAATTCTCCTTTGGCTCGAGGGACTTGAGAGGTATATTGTTAAGATATGGTTAGTTACACCATCCATCATCATATGGTATATTGTTTGTTCTATTCTTTTGAATTCTATGGTGAATATATTTGTGTTATAAATTCTTCTCTATTTGTTGTAGGTTGTTTTCCATGTTTAGCAATTGTTATCAAAGTAGTTGTCGGTTTCAAAGGATGTCTTTGTCATCAAATTAAAGAAATTCAATTCATAGAATATTAGGTTGTTGAGACCTTGTTTTGAGGTCTTGATCCAGGACAAATCTGATTGTGAGCTCAATTTCGGCAATGTTGTGTTGCTATAGTGTTGCTTAGTAACCAATCTCAGTGAGAGGATGGGAAGATACCTGTGGTAGGAGAAATTGCATCTAAACATTCAAAGATTGAGAAATTCAATGGCTACAATTTCAATTTGTGGAAGTTGAAGATGGGATATTTGCTTATCAAAAGAGAGAAGAAGGAATTTGTCATGAAAAACACAAAACCCAACATTGTGAAGTAGGAGGACAGGGACAAGACGAATGATAAAGCTATTTTCTTGATTGGCCTTAATCTATTCAGTTCCATGTTAATAAATGTGTCAAGGGAAACAAGGGAAATGACAACAAAGATGTTTTGGGATAAACCTAGCTTGTTGTGTGAGGTTAAATTCATCGTGAATTCGATATTCATGCAAAGGAAGTTGTATGCTCTAAAGACGAAGGATGGTGATAGGGTTATAGATTGCCTTAATGCCTTCAATGCTTTTCTTAAGGGTATTAATGAAGAAGTAAAGGACAATGAGCGATGCATAGCCTTGCTTTATAGTCTCTCAAATTCTCGGGAGAATCTAATAGTTTCCATCAATGGAGCTACAAAGGTAAAGAATCTCAAGTTAGATGAGATCGTGGTTCGGTTGGTGTGGGAGGAGACAAGGAGAAAAAGTTAAAACTTTTGAAATAAACAATGATTTAAAAGCTTTCGTGAGTAGGGGTTGCTCTAAAGGAGACAAATGATGAGAGATATAATGGAGGAAATCTATATCTAAAGGAAGATATGCCAACAAAGGTAGGAAGAAGCAAGAGTTGATTTGTTGGAGGAACCATCAAAGAGGGCACAAGAAGAGCGAATGTAGTGTTTACCCTTCAAAGGAGAAAGAAGCAAATAAGGAGGATTTGGTTGCTCAGATTTCTAGTTGTGATGGCAACACAACATGTTTGCTTACCAATGTCCATGATGAGGCATGGTTGATTGATTTGAGAGATCCTTTCATATAACTCCTCACAAGAAATTATTCATAGATTATGAAGAATCACATGGAGGAAAAATCTTTATTGGAGATAATTTCGGTTATGAAATTGTCAAGCATGGCAGTGTAAAAATCCAATACAAAGATAGATCCATGAAGCAAATTCCTAATGTGCAACATATGTTGGGATTGAAATGAAACTTACTTTTAGGGACCCAAATGGCTAATGCAAGTGTTGATACAATTTCTATAAAGGAGGTTGTAGATTAGTTCGAAGGGTTGTGCTTTTAACCAAGGGTGTTCATCTTGGAACTTTGTACAAGCTCAATGTGACTACTCAAGTCATGGGTAGTGGCAATGTAGCATCAACAAAGAAGGACAAATAAGTGAACGTGGAAGACACCAAACATTGTGATGTGGCATCATTGGATGTGGCATCTCGACGGAAAGAACCTACAAAGGTTATGCACTAAGAAGAGTGTCCATGAAATTGATGATTTTAAGGACTCTTTTGAATTTTGTGAGGCATGTGTGCCTAGAAAGCACAAGAGGGTTCAATTTTCATGGAGTAACAACAAAACTCAAGAGGTGCTTGAGTTGGTGTATTTTGATATTCTTGGGCCTTTAGATGCAATCTCCATTAAAGGATCTTGCTATTTGATCACTTTCATTGATGATTTCTCATGAAAGTCACATGTTTACTTCATGAGGGAAAAAAGTGATGCATTAAGACATTTGTTTCCTTGGTTGAAAGACAGTGTAAAGAAGGTGAAGGCTTTGAGAAGCGACAATGGTGGTGAGTATTGTTCCAACAAGTTTGAGTTTTTTTGCAAATCCTAGGGTGTTGGAGGGAAAATGACCACCCCACATAATACTAAGTAAATGGTGTCATTAAAAGGTTGAATCAAACCTTAATGGAGAAAGCATGGAGCATGAAGGCAGATGTTGGTTTGAGCAAAAGCTTTTGCGCTGAAATAATTGCTACAACAAACTATTTGACCAATAGATCACCTAGTTGAATTTTAGGTGACAAGACACTGAAAGAGACTTGGAGTGAAGAGAAGCCCTCTATTCCACATCTCAGGGTTTTTGGGTATGAGGCTTACATGCATGTGCTCAAGGTGAATAGGAAAAAGCTTGACAACAAATCAATCAAGTGCATCTTAATTGGATGTATAAAAGGAGTCAAGGGCTACAACTTGTGGATTCTATATAAGAATTGACATACCCATAGTGGGAATGTGATCTTCAAGGAGGAGAAATATTATGAAGGTCAACATGAAGAATTTGCACAAGTAGAAAAGGTACAACATGTAACTATTCTAGATTTCCAATCTGGAGCTGAAGATCAAGTTGAGCAGTGGTCATAGGGGCTAAATGCAAAAATTACAAAGGAAGGAGGTGAAAATTGTCTTAAAGAAAATACACCATAAGGACCAAATGAATATATGCATCCCGAACATGACCATCTTGATCAAGGGTAGAATTTGAGGAGCCTTTGTGAGCGAAAGAACCCTAATAAGTATGGCCATGAGCCAACTGATTTCAGTTCTTTTTCTTTATCTTCAATAGGTGCTAAGAAAAGAAATGTCAAAGAGGCTCTTCATGGTGAAGAGGTCTCTCACTAGAAGAAAGCTATGGAAGAAGAAATGAAGAACTTGGAACAAAACCAAATTTGACATTTCCAGTATTTCCCCGAAGGAAGGAAGGTGGTTGGTTGTTCAAGAAGAAGTATAATGTAGATGGTTCTATGGAGTGATATAGAATTGCTTGGTAGGAAAGGGATGCTATCAAGTAGAGGGTGTAGATTATGGCGAGACCTTCTCTCCAATGCCCAAGATGGCCTTTATTAGGCTATTATTAAGCAATATAAGAAAGAGGAGGAGCCTTTGTGACCAAAAGAGCCTTGAAAGGTATGGTTATAAGCCAACTGATTTTAATTATTTTGCTTTATCTTGCATGGGTGATGATCCAAGAAATGTCAAAGAGGTTCTTAATGGTGAAGAGACCTCTCACTAGAAGATATTCATGGAGGAAGAAATAAAGGCATTGGAACAAAACCAAACTTAGCATTTGCAAGATTTGCATGAAGAAGAGAAGGGGATTAGATGCAAATGGGTGTTCAAGAAGCAATACAATCCAGATAGTTCTAGTCGTAAAGGAATACTCTCAAGTAGAGGGTGTTTATTATAAGGAGACCTTCTCTCCAATGTCCAAGATGACCTCTATAAGGTTGTTGTTGGCATTAGAAACTACTTATGATTTGGAAGTGTAGCAAATACACATGAAGACAACATTTCTTCATAGCAAGCTTAAAGAATAAATCTTCATGAAACAACCAAAAGGATTTGTGTTAGAAGGGAGAGAAGACATGATGTGATAATTGAAGAGATCAGTGTATGGCTTGAAGTGCTTGAAGTAGTCCCCAAGACAATGGTACCAACGATTTGACAATATATTGTGGGACAATGATTTGTAAGAAGTGAAGTGGACCATTGTGATTACTTCACGAAAAAAGGTACTAACTTCATTATTCCAAACTTATATGTTGATGATATTATTTTGATTAGTGATTGTAAGAAGCTAATACAAAAGACTAAGTTGAATAATTGTCATGTGAATTTGACAAGAAGAACTTAGGTGAGTTGCACTATTGTTTGGGAGTTGAGGTCAAGAGAGACCACCAAAACATGTAGTTGTACAGCAGCCAAATAAAGTATGTAGAAAACATATTTGAGCTCTTTAGGATGGATAAATGTATACTGATTTGCACTCCATCTCAAGTGGGAGTGAGTTTGTCGACTAACATGAGTCCTAAGAGAAAACCAGTGGAAGAGGAGACAACCAAAGTGTCATATCCTAATGCGCTCGGTAACCTTATGGATGCAATGGTTTGCACAAGACCAAATATTGCACATACGGTTGTGGTTGTAAGTAGATACATGACAAATCTAGGGAGAGATCATTGGACAATGGTCAAGAAGGTCTTTAGGTACATACAAGGCATCATATTTTCTATATGCAAATGGAAGAAAGTATCTCTAGATCATGGGTTCATTGATGTTGATTGGGAAAGTGATGTGGGCAATGCAAATTTCATTAAAGTGTATATATTTACATTGTTTAAATGGATTGTGAGTTGGAAGAGTAAGGAGGAATAAGTGTTTTCCCATTCCAATCCTAAAGCAGAGTACATTGCAACTTTGGAGTCTTCCAAGGAAGTTGTTTGGTTGCAACAATTATGTAAAGATATTGGACTTGAACATGGACCCATGCCTATTGATGTGACAATTAGAGTGCAATTGATTTGGCAAAGAATCTCAAGTTTCATCCATGGACAAAGCATATCACAATGAAACTCCACCACAAATTTAGAGAAGCAATGAACTCTAGTGAGGTAACTATACCGAAGGTTAAGACTTAGGGTAATGTGGTAGATTCTTTAAGTAAGCAATGGATGGAAGGAAATTTGCTTGGTATAGGGGCAAGGTGGGGATTCAACCTTGGTTAATGTAACTACAAAGTGGGAGATTGTTAGAATATTTTGAGTTACATCATTTATGTAACTAACAATTTCCATATGTATATGGAATGAGTAAAGAAATCTATGTATTCCTAATTGTATTTCCCAATTGGATTCCTAATTTTAGGGGCAACATTGTTTCTATGTTTGTACATTCTTTATAAAAGAAAAAAAAACAACAAAGTAGACAACCATTTTGTCCCAAATAAGAGAAACTATTGTGTTGTTGTGTATACTTATTTGCTATAGTTGTTGCATTGTTTTGAATTTTACTCTATATTGGATATCTTTATATTGTAGATTCTTCCTGATTTAATGTAAATTGCTCTCCAAGTCTGAACAGTTTAAAATAAACAACACTACCTATACATCAACATTCATAAATGATATTTAAACACTTTAAAATAAACAAAGCATCACTTAAACATCAAAATTCATAAGTGATATGCACAAACTATAACACAAAAATAGCATCAACATTCAAAGTTTCTTGTCTTAATCACTTTATGAACCACATTTAAACCCAAAGTAAATTAACATGAATTAGATAAGGATTGTTGGATTTCTGATATACACATTACTATTATTTTTAGTTTTATTGTATACAGGTTTTCTTTGAAAAGTGATTCTCAAAAAGATTGCACTCTCTCACTCTTTGCATGCACACTTAAACTTAAAGTCAAAATAACAATGTTATTAGGATCTATGATATTTATATAGATTTTTTTCTTAAATAATTCTTAAAAAACACACTTTCTAACTCTTTTCATTTAATGACACTTAAAAAAATGTTTGATAATTGTCCCTACTTGCATCTTGCATTTTATAAGAGGAGAAAAATGGTTGATAATTGTCCTAAATGATGAAAAATAAGCACAATTATGTAACAAATAACAATAAAATCTAAACGCAGCGGGGAAAATGAAACACAATTATGTAATAAAATGTAACAACTAACAAAAGCAGGCTAAGATATAAAATCCTTGGCTTCATAACTCGCTGCTAGCTTTAACACAAAACCCTTAAATTAATGTCAGTGAAACATGTCACAAACATAAAAATGTTCTTGTAGTAATATGGATATACAGCTTGTTCAGCAAGATACCTACATTATTGTTTACTTGTATGGATGGCAAGATACCTACATTATCGTTTACTTGTATAGATGGAGTATAAATGTGTCCACATCGTTTAAGAGATGAAATTCAAAACCTTTTTTACATGTAGATGTAGATATGGACGTGCCTTTCTTGCAGATTTAGGAATTCATTACCTTCTAATTGTATAGATGGAATATAGAGCTGTACACATCGCTTAAGAGATGAAATTCAAAACCTTTTACATGAAGATATTGAAGTGCCTTTTTCAACTTTTGGAATTCATTGCAGTTAGCGAGTCAACCCAAAGACGATATATGGACACAATAACGTCAATGTGATATATGGTTACTTTGGGTGAAATAAATACCTAAGAAACCAGAATTGGTTGGCAGAAATTCAATAAACACTGTAAAATAATGTTTGTATACGACATCGTTTAATAAGCGTGCTTAGATTAAACCACTGAACATTTTTAACTGTTTCCTTCCCTCAGTAGCTTTACGATACTTGAAATTTATACTTTAGGCATAGGCGTACAATTACTTTTGGTATGGGCAAATTTAATCCATCTATTAAAATAATGACATCTTGGGCAGATTTGAAATTTTTAAATCATAACGGATAGAAGATTGTAATCGTTTCATTCAATCTACTAGAGTCATCCCACTTATCAACCACCCGGATTCAAGGTCAATTTCATGATAAGCCGTTTTGAATTAAGCAGATACCCAGATTTCTACCATCCAAAAAATCTGTTCTCTTTCGATCTGCCTTCTTGCATTTGGACGTTTTCACTGTTGGTGTTGCCGATATCCACCAATCTTTTTAAATGTGGTTGTTTCTCTTAAATTTATTTTGATGCAGAGTTTTTCCCTAGATATACAAATAAAATGCCAATAAAAAACCATTGGGTCGCTCAAGGTAGTCCCAGGGAAAGAGGCTATTCGTAAGAAAACTAGAATTACTAGGATAGGCAATATCATCCATCTCATTTCAGATGGCCAAGCCAAACTCTGACAGAAGAAACAAATGATGCAGGGAAAATGAAATATGAAAGGATAGCTGCTCGGAATTCGAAAGCACAAATAAAAAGTATATATGATCCAAAGAATAGAAAACGAATTAAAGCTGCAAAGCGAATGCTAGCAAAACTAGTATCTGTTACTGCCAAGGGGATTCAAAAACCTCAGCTTGCCTTTTAGTCACAATCATCTGGAACACCTTGCTTCTAGTATCTGTTACTGCCAAGAGTGTTCAAAACCTTGGTTCTTTATATATAGCAACTTGTTTTTTTAGGCACAATCGTCTGGAACACCTTGCTTCTTTAAGTACAACCACCTGGAACACCTCCCTTCTTTCGGCACAACCCCCCGGACCACCTCGCTTCTCTCGCAAAACAAATAATATCGGAAGGCATACATTTAATAAGGGGAATCTCCTCCACCTGGGGAGAAGAACAATTCACTTCTCTCGGCCCCAACCACTCGGAC
This sequence comes from Picea engelmannii, assembly GCA_009831015.1. Taxonomy (NCBI): domain Eukaryota; kingdom Viridiplantae; phylum Streptophyta; class Pinopsida; order Pinales; family Pinaceae; genus Picea; species Picea engelmannii. The sequence continues at coordinate 69,345 of ML790503.1, forward strand.
TACTTCACTTCTAATATCAGCCTCGGCCCCAACCACTAGGACTACTTCACTTCTAATATCAGCCTAAGCGTCTATGAAAGCAATATTTTGCATCTTTATTTCAATGTGTTAGTGAGTCATCGGTGGAAACAATGAGTTTAAGAAAATGTATTAAGCGTTCATTCCGTCAATGCACCAAACAACGCGGATAAGAGGACTACAACTAAATGAAAATTCCCGCCCCTGAAACCTAACTTACCGTACTCAAAACTTCCCCAAACATCACAAAAAGTTGAATGTGATAATATAAATCAAAATTTTATAATTAGGTAGATACCTTTAGTGGTTAGGTGTTTTGAATTTTATTCAGATCCCTCTTCTAAATTGATTGCCTGTGTTGTCTACCTCTCACTCCACATTTTATACATACATTTGAACAAACCTCCAGATCCCTACCCATCTTATACATTATTATACATACATTTGAGCAAGCCTTCAGCCTTATACATTACACATTAACAGGTAATCGTAAATGACAAAACTAAGCAAAGCGTAGCAAAGCCTTATGGTGTAAAGAAAGTTCTGAAACTCACGAGATGCAGGTTGCGTGAAGCACGGCCTTCTACTGCCCTCCATGTTAAAGGTAACGCATACACCTTCGGTAAAGACCTTAAGCGCATAACAGAAGGCAATCAGAAACCCCAAGTAAAGATAAAAATGGATAAACCAATCATAAAATAGACGTTACAGAATCGCCGAAGCTCTTTGAAGACGAGTTTTGTAGAGATAGGAGGCCTTGAACTCACCGCGTACAAAGTGCACAGGACCGAGAGGAAGCCGTAGACCTATGAACAATCGGCCGATGAAGCCCAGATCTACGACACGCTAACTCGGAGAGGATTCAGAACTGGACGCTAATACTCTCATTATTTTTGTTCTTGGAGGGGATTCAGAACTGGACGCTAATACTCTCATTATTTTTGTTCTTGGAGGGGATTCAGAACTGGACGCTAACACTCATTATTTTTGTTCTTGGGCCGCGGGCGTACTGTGCCAGGAAGATGAAAATTTGTTGACATGAGTTGAATTTATGGGTTAACTTTAACTTGCACAGTACAATGATAGTATTATTTTTGTGGTTAGGCGTACTTAACAGGAGAATGATAAGAATAGTGGACAGGAGTTGTTTTTATGCTGTCAAAATGTTGACTATTGGCACTTTAAGTGTTTGTCGAAGTTAATCCAGAAAAAAATTAAAATGTTGCTGGAACGGCTCTATTATGGAACGGCTTATTAAGCGAGTTCGTGTTACAAATATCAATGGTTTGCCCCTCTTACGTTTTCAAAATGCGGAAAAAAATCAAAATGCTGTCAGAGAGTGTGGGGTTACTGGAGTTCCTTTACAAATTTCTATGGTTATGGTCCTTGCTCTTTCACGCCGGGTGGTGTTACGGATTTATAAATTTCTATGGTTATGTTCCTTGCTCTTTCACACCGGGTGGTATTACGGATTTATAGGTATTATAGTTCCACCATTAATTGCTTCTATAATGCATCTTAATTATATATCCTTGTACTATAAACTATTTAACAAAATTATATTGGTAAAGTGAATTTTAAAGAATATTTTATATTAATAAGAATACTACGAGTACAAGTGAAGAGCTAACGAACCAAGAAAAAAATATTAAGTAGAGGTGTTAATGGTGTTTTTATAATAATATTGTTTTTTATATTTTCATTCCTTCATAGTTAATTTTTAATTTTAAGTTTTCATCGTGGGAAAGAATTATATGATGATCCAAAGTTTTAAAATCCTTTTTTTTTCAAGGCATATGGTAATGATGTGTAACCTATCTTGGCAGGCTATTGGGATATCTCAAAGTTTTAACCATTTATTAAACTCCTTTTTCCAAGGTTTTTGTTAGATCAGGATGGTTTAGGTACAATTGGAGGGCAATAATGTGCAACCTATCTTGATCAAGCTTTTCTAGCATGCATTTGTATAGAATATAATTTTTTAGGATTCCACATCCAATGGGGGCATTCGATCTTCCATAAGGAGAATAATATAGGGAATATTGTTTTCATTTTGAAGTTATAAGTAATGAATTCTTTTTGGATTTGCTCAATTTTATTTTAAGTTTCTCTAGATATATTTCCATCCCTAATTTCATATAATTTAATTAATTCATATATAAACTAAAGATATAAAAAATAAAATTAATCAAAATAAATTCCAATACACTATTTAGATTCTTTATTCTCCTTTAATGTGTATATAAAATATATAACATTTTAATCTCAAGGGTTAGTTCAATTGGTTGAACCATCTCACCCATCTGGCCCTAGAAATGTTTCCAACAAAGAGGTCATAAGTTCAAATCATGTCGAGTCCTTTAGGGTTACCAATCACTATTGTGATGCCCTCCATCCAAATATTCGAAGGAAGAAGAGGGGATCCCACGGTATTTTCCTTGGAAAAAGATATAATATATATATATATATATATATATATATATATATATATATATATATCCTACTTTTGACATGTTTTCCCCTCGTGGACCAATTGGGGTTGGCAAGATATCAACAATCTTACTCTTGCTTAAGTTCTTAAGGGTGGAACAAGATGTTTCCAAAATAGTTTTTCCTTCTTACACGTAACATTGATAAGGTAACCATTACAATAGTTTGATAATCAAATAGGTCTACTAGATTAATGTGAGCTAAGGTTTATGTAGGTATAGGGTCCTTGAGTCTGCTAATGGTGGAGGGGGATGAGGCGTTGATCAATTATTCAAAGGATCCCCTTGGGGTGGAGGCATATATGGGCCTAAATGTACATGTAATGTGTAAATATATATGTAATAAGTTCATCCTAATGATAAAGGGGCCTCATGTGCCACGAATCAATTTTAGATTTATGTGGGCAAGTAAGAGAGAGTTAGAGGGGTTCCCCTTGATCAAATGGAAAATCATAGAAATTCCTGAGGATATAGGTGGTTGGGGGCTTAAGAATGCATATCACTTTATAAGGGCATTGGATGCCAAAAGTCCATGGAGGCTCATCTCTAGGGATGGGTTATGGAATTAGGTTCTAATTTAAATTATATTGAGCCTTCTTCTCTTGAGAACTAGATTAGAACCCCATCCAAGAATATTCACAATGTATCCATTGCATGGAATACCATGGTTTTAGCCTCCCCCTTATACGAAATTGGTTGGTTCGAAAGGTTGGGAATGGGGAAAAGGTTTGAATCCCCTTGGGTTGGTAGTGGAGAGGGCTATTATAATTTAAAATTTTCTTATCCAAGCCTTGAAAGGGAAAGGGTTTTTCAATCTTAGTAAAGTTGTCTCTCTTGAAGACATAACCTTTTGGTAGCAAGAATGGGAAACAACGATCTTTTTGGGGTTGGAGGGGAATGCGAAGGAACAATGGGAGACTTACATAGACAAATTGAAAGTGATTCATGTCAATGAGTTGTTTTTGGTCAAAGAACCCTTCTCTTGGTTTCTATACCTTGAGGCTTGGATGAGAGGCCTGTTGAAATCCAAGGATGCTAGAAATCCCTTTGGAATATTAGGCTCCTTGAAAAGAAAGGATCTTAATGTAGCTTACAATTACAAACAAAGCATTAACCTACGAAGTGTTACAAAAGAGAAATCGACTTGGGCCAAATGCCAAGTATTTATTGTTCCGATACATCCTACCCAACATTCATGTAAAAGATTTGTTTCCTATAATCTTAAATGATTTCAATGGACTTAATTAGACATTCATGTTCTCAAATCACAATCTTTTAGTTCCCCAAGGACTTGATCCTTCCCACGACACATTTGAAACAATATTCTAATAGGTTACATTATGAAATGGGCATTTGGGTTTTCATCAGTGAAAATGAAGAGCTAGGGGAATGAATATTCTCAATGACTAGGAATAAAGGCTTCAAATTTATAAGTTGAAGCCTTTTTGTCTAACCATCACTTTTGAATTCATCACTACCCTTCATTACCGCCTCCATTTTTATTCTGTCCATCATCCTTATTCTCCCCACCACCACCACCTTCCTTCTTCTTCCACCTTATTTCTTAACCCCATCCTTTTTATCCCCTTCTTACTTGTCTCCAATATTTTTCTGTGGGAAAATATCCACGTGTTTCTTGTTTTTTCCATGGATATATTCCACCAACTTATTGGGATCCATGATTCCCTTGAATGACGCCTTATTATTCTTTACATCAAGTTCTGCAAACTATACTTTTATGTAATTGACGTGCCAAGCCATCAAGGCATTGAACTAGGGTGAGTGAGTGTGTGAGGTCTCATCTCCTTTCTAATCGAAATCCAAGGGGCATGAATTAGGGGGCACAAGGTGTTGAAATTTCGTCTTAAGCAGTTAATTAGATTAGTGTTCTTTTACTTTTAAACAATTAGCACAATAACTGCATAGTAAGGATCACTAAAAAGAATAAAATCCACAGCATACACAAGATTTACCCTGGGAAAACCCTCTAGGGGAAAAACCCAACAAACTTCCTCAATATACACTCATAGCCATGTTATAGGTAGCCATGATACAAATCTTTCAAATTTCGACCCCCAAAGGCCATATCCCCATAATACCAACTTAGTAACCCTCCCAGGCAATACCGTAATTAAATAAAATGCATGCTCATGTGCAAAAATTAAAATTCAATAGAGTAAGAAAAGCATGAATTAACATATTTCATGCCAATGAAATAACCGTGAGCATATTTAAGCATAATCACACACATCATGCAAAATACATAGATTTCCATAATAAAAAATAACATTAATTTGCATATTCATAAACAATGTCAAAGCATTTATCTTTTAACATAAGTTGGTCCAAGGAATTGGTTACATATGAGCAACTTTCTACCCAATCGTAGATATCTAGTGCAGATAACACCCCCAAGTTGGGCTATGAGGCCACCAGGGTGAAGGAACTAAGCTACATGTTTATATCTCTCTCAACCTAACCCATATGCTCTCATGCTCAACCTATCTACTCATTACAAAGCACTCTAGTAATCTCAACCAACCATCAAACAACCATGGAACTCTCTTCCATTTTCCCACACAACACAAGGAAGATCTTCAATTTCATTGCTCAACAATCCCTTAGGGATATTCTTTGTTACAGTGATTTTCAGTGTGGGAAAAGAGTCCAAACTATTGTATGCTTTCTAGGAATTTCCTGCAAAATTAATACTTGGCTCTCAAGCACCCAAAAATACTTAGGGGAGTGAAGGATTCCTAACTTTCCCAACCTCTATGCTCACCTACAATGATCTATTTTTCATCAAAGGCATGTAAGTTCCTCTTCATAGTGCTAATCTGATCAATTTCCAGATTGGTGGTTAGCAATGGAGAATAATGCATTAGAAAATGTGAGCAAGAATGCATGAATCCTATAATGAATGAAGTGAATGGTAATGAGAGAATTGAGGAGAATGATGGATGATATTACTTCTAACAAGAGGAAAGTAGGACTCTTAAACTTCCCCATGATGATTATACTTAGTCCACATTTCCATAACTACACAAGAAGACTTCCCCACCAAACTCTTACATGCATTCAGTGATTGGTTTTATAATTCAATGGAGGTGGATGGCTTCATTTAAGCACACAATGGAAAATAAATGAGATATAAAGTTGTCAATCGACAATAGAGGATTTACTTTCCCATAGGCCCCCTTTCCTTTTCCCCTTTGGTGGAATCATAGCTCACCTCGTGCTCTCCACATCCACCTTAGACCTTTATATATCATATCCCAACATTAATATTTGCATAGCTTGAGTTCATCATGGCAAGTGTCACACCCTGTTTCCCCCAATATGTAAAAATAACTATAGTGGCCAAGAACTGTGGCAAACTCAAAGATGTGAATGTTTGATTTGATGGACCTTTGCAAAGGTCGATGAATGTAAATTATGTTACGAATATGTGTTGCATGACTGTTGGGAGAGGGATGTGCTAAAAGAGACCACGATGGCTAATGAGAGGTGGTGGAAGGGACCTGGAATGGTCGCGTTAACTTCCACCGAGCCAGTACCATACCGGTTTATACTTGCTCAAAAACCAAAGAAACTCTCTGATCCTGGAATGGATTTCCTGTCAGATTGGTAAGTGGGGAGGCTCCTCAAGAGTTAATGAGGGGATGGGGGTGAACCGCCCATACGTAACAGCCCTAAGACCTGACCATGGACGACGAAATTCGCGCCACACGCAACCTTGCAGACAAAATTGGCAAGGGAGGAAATGTGGTAAGGAAGAGGGGAGAAGAGCGCGCACGACGAAGATCGCGGAAGGGAACTGGAGAAAACCTTGGAAACGCAGGGAGTTTTGAATATCAAGAGAAGGAGAGTAACCTTTGTCCTGGATTATTTTCCTGTATCAGGAGAAGGAGTAACCTTCGTCCTTGATTTCCGTTGAGCTAGAAGTAGGAGACTGAACCTCAAAGCATCATGGGCTAGCTCGGGGGTGGCTAGTGGTAAATCCGTTTGGAGTCACTGAGCCTACGGTTGGGTGGAAACGAGCACCCCTCTCAGCAGATGCATCACGCCTAGTAGATCTGATAAGTGTTTTATACCTTGTATTTCGAACTGAATATCATGAATGCATGCTTATGTTTATATGCCCATAATAATTTCTGTGTAGAATGATTCCCTGGTGTTTTAGACTGGAAATAATGGATGCATGTGTATACTTACATGCCATAGTCGGTTTCTGTACAAAGGATTAAGTTTGGGGCATGAGTTCTCTCCACTGAGAATCATCTTGTTTGCTTGACTCTCGTAATGTTCCAGGAAGGCTCCTCGAGAGTACTCTTCCCCGGGGATTACCCCATAAACCTTGGAACCGTGTCGAACCTTTACCCAGAGACTCGAATAATATTAGGGACAATTGCCCAAGAACCCTCTGAAGGTTCATGCGATCTGGGTCTGGAAACCTTATGCAAGGAAGGGTAGCTCTCTAAGGTCTCGGAGTCGTGGGAGTTTGAAGCCCTGAGAAGTTGAATTTCGTGATTCAAGCTCAGAAGGGATAGCGAGCCCAATTATAGAAAGAGAGAATACCCTATCATTTGGTAGACGAACGGTCAGAATCCTTTTGGGAATACCCCAGACTTGTCAAGACCGATGGATCTAGAGAAGGAGCACATGCGTTAACACCTCGACCCTTTCAACCTTCGCAAGTAGCGATGGGATCCAGGACCGTAGATCCAAGGATCTGACGAAGCCCTATTGACCGTCGATCTTAGCCTTTGTATAGGCAGGAGAGTAGCATTTCGCTGACTCGCGACTTGGAGTGGTCAAGGGTAGGACTGCATGAACTCACGATTCACGAGATCGCGACGTGATCGTGACCGTTAGATCCAGGCCATGAGAGAACTGTGGGATCAGAACTTTCGTGGTTATCGCCTATCGGGGGTTCGGGACTTGAGAGAGTTTCTTTTCGACTGTAGAAGTCGCGAAGTGTTGAGCACAGAGGGCTCAACACTCCAACTCGCGAAGTCGCGAGATGCGAGTAGCGCTAGTATTTAGCTTAGGAAGTGGGTGACCAGTGGTGGACACTTGTCACCTGGGAAAGAATCAAACCATTGTTGACTTATCGTGGCTCGGAGTTTCGCAGGATGAAGAAATTGCACCCTGATCACTAAGGCCGCAAAACACCGAGAGTCGAGGTCTCGTGCGACGGGTGGCAGCGGCACAGCTCATGAGAAGAGTACAGCGGAGGAGACAAGTGGCGTGTGCGCATCGCTTTAGCAAAGCCCACGTAACGTTGACCACTCGCGTCTCGGGATTTCGCAAAGGAGGAGCACGAGGGCTCAACACCTCAACTAGCGAAGTTGTGAGTGGTGCTAATGTTTGGCCTAGCCTACGGTTACATGTAGCAGGCGCTAGTGAGGAGGGAGCCATACCCATATCGTATCTCGGGTATCGGTGTTTGGAGAAAGGGGAGTCGAGAGTCTTGACTCCCAACTCGCGAGTTGCGAAAGGCGCTTGTGCTAAGGCCAGGTTGTGGTCGTTTGGAGGAGAATAAGGGAAAGGAGGGTCTGTGCTAGGCCCCGTAGAAGTCTCGGGGACTCTGTCTCCCTAAGAAAAAGACAAAAAAATCTAGGTTGTCGTAGTGGGTGTGTGACAGCAAGCCTACCACACAATCCAAGAAGTACATCATACATACATAGTCATTCATGAGGTGGGCCTTGGACTTGATATTCATATTAGGAATCCATACTAGCATATCTTTACAACATTCACAAATGAGGCCATTTACTTAAGCTCATATCACTCAACTCTGGTCATTATATCCCACATTTACAATTTATACATAATCTAATCCAATACATTCTAGGGGTAAAAACATGTGTATTACAATTATCAATCACATGAACGCAAAATATTATTGCATTGAGAGGTGCTTTCTACAGACCAATATGAGGGAGATGTGTAATTCCTTCCGTGCTCAACATGAAGCTAACTTGTGTCACTTCAAAAAATAATAAAATATTAATAACAAAAAAGTATTTCAATGTTGGCCTTAAACAAAATACTTCAATCTTTGTCTTACGTAGATTATTTCAATATCAAATTTATGTAGAAAACCTATATATATCCTCAACAACCATAACTAGCCTATAGAGAGCACAAACACCATAACAATAAGCAATGGCAATTGCTATTTATCTTATATTTTTCTATAAAATAATAACAAAGGTTTTGTCGCATTTCCTTTAAATTTTCCATATACCAAGGGGATTATATCGCCCTACCTCTTTTTACTGATGGTTTTATGGTGAGATCTAGTAGGACCTTTTTTTTATTGATGTTGAGTGTAGGTCTTGGAGTTCTAGATGTTTTTGAGGTTCTCATGCACTCTATGGCGAGCACATGTCCCCATGTTGGAGCCAAATGTTACCCCCTGACATCTAGGGGTAACTAGAGGATATTTTTTCCTATGATTCATATCACAGACTACAGTTCCACAAGACGATATTCATGGTTCCCCACAGACAATTGACCAGAGATGCTTCCCACATTTTGCTCAGCTCACTCACAATTGATGATTATGGTGCTTGATATACATGTGGTACATTATTTTATTTCTCCCTATTGGATGTTAATGTCTTAGGTACTTATCATGAAAGTGGTGATCATTGGTTGAAACACATAATGGATTATGATGCTTTAAATTTGTACCTTCAGCCTTGTTTCACCCTGGTGATCATCATCGTCTTCTAGATAAGTGTTGTCACTCCTAGGTTGAGTTGTACTACTAGGGGGCTTTGAGAGGTGTAGCATGTCCATACCCCAATCCATACTTAACACTCTCCACCCTTCCTGATTTCCATTGTTCCACCCATGGGTTGGTTGTCATATGTCGCACAAAAAGGTTTGTGCTTCATAGTCCCATGAAAAGGGCCTCACCCAAAAGAGCTATAAGCTCGAGGTGGAGAGAAAATAAAACAGAAGAAGAAAATAAAAGTCAAAAACCAAATGAAATAAAACATGAGAAATGTCGCTCATTATGAGGCCATTACCCCAAGTCCTATGCAATAAAATGCACATCTAAAAACGAACTAAATGAAGCGAAATAAAATTCAAAAGACAAAAAAGGTTAAATAAACAAAGAAAAAGACAAGGGGTAGAAAGACAGTTCCAAGGAAAGGGAAACTCAATGCATAAATGCTCCCCCGTCAAAGGCGCTCATGTGGATGAATATCTTATACAACCTCACATAGTTATGCAATGCAACCCATGAAGTTACTCATCAAACCTTACCATCTATCACTACAAATTCTCCTTGATGGGTTTTCTTGGGAACTACTTCTCGTTTTGGGTGTTAACACATGTAATAGGGGTTAATGATGCCCACATCATACCTAAACTTGGAAAATTGTATGAATTCTATGAGTTGTTGTGAAGTTAGAAGATGATACTTAAAGTGATCTACCTAATGGCATTTACATTTGACATGACTCACTTTCTATGTTGCATTGGACCTGTGCACATGCCTCTGAATTGATTGCTACTTTGGGTCACTTGGGCATTACCTTGGATGATGTACTTTACATGGAGATGACTTGGATTGAGCCTTGCCCTTTGAAGGACGTCGAGGAGGACACTCACATGCTTGATGGAACCTCCACTTCTTTTGGAGGTCATTCAGATTCTTTGGAGGTCGTTGCACCCTTTTAGAGAGGACATTGCACTTATTTGATGAAACGTTGCACCCTTTGGAGGGAATGTTTCACTTTTGAGACCACTTCACACCCTTTCACATGATTGTTGAGTGAGTCATCCAATTTTGCTAGCCCACACATGCAACACATGGGAGATTTTGATGCAAACCCCCACCACTCCCAGGGGCTCGTGCGACCTCCCAGTCTAAGGATAGTTTACACAAGGGAGATGAATTAGCTCTCAGGTCCTCTTTGAACCCTCAAAACTATATACCACAGGCATTTTTCCTTTTCCCTGCGCACAAAATTACATTCGTGAGGGTTTTGTCACCTAAGCGGAGAAATCCACGTGACCTCTGGCCAAAACCATGGGCTAAGCTCTTTAACCTGCAGGAACTCCGACACTTCGAAGCTCCGAGCTTCGGGAGTTCCAACAACAACAACCCACAATCCTCCCGGAGGTCGAATTCGCGAACAACCGAACAACGATATGGATCAACGACTCACACTACGCACCGAGATCTATGACTCACAAAGATTTCGGGACTCTAGGCTTCAAGAGTTTTTCCCGCTCGAACACACAATACCTTCGAACACGCGAACTCCGAACTTGCGGATCAGACAGATGATGCTCGCCACAGATCGATGACCTACAATTACTTCAGGCTCTGGCTTCAGATATTTTCACGATACAACACTTCAAATCCTCTGAACGTCGAACTGGCGAAGGGTTGGAGCTACGATCCACGTGTCCCTCTCAACAGACTGTCGAGATCTACTCCGACCTTCGGGAGTTCTCAAGCCAAAACACTTTACGCCTCCGTTCTCCTGGACTGTCGGATTTTCGAATCACTAGCAATTTGTCAACACGTGGCCCTGACGCCAATGGTCAGGATCTGCTCCGGGCTTCAGAGCTTCGGGAGTTTTGCACACTCTTGCATGATCTAAAAATGAAGAAGACTTGAAAAACTTGAAAATTATTGCAAGTGAATGTTATGTGTTTAAAGCAAAAGAATCAGTTTGCAACACATAGATTAAAGGATTACTTATGCAAATTACACATAGACAACAGCATAATCAATGAACATAAGCACATAAACACAACAATTGATAAAGGAGTTCACCCCTCTCATGGGCTACATCTCCTGGTCCAGCGTCCAATGGATCATTATTATTAATTGCTCAAAAGTGCTCAAAAATATGCCTTACAATGCTCAAACTGACAAACCGACTGCTCCAATGGCTTCAGAGTGTCAAAAAACCCCTGTATGGGCTCTTTCGGCACCTCAATCGGTCGAAAAACGAAGAAGTTAGGCCTCCTGGAAGTCCCCCCTTCAAGCTTGTTGTCTCTGCATCTACAAAACACACCCTTCATGTTTGAACCTGGCTCACACGCATTTTAAAGCATATAAACCCAGCACCGGGCGCAACCGCGCCAGCCCCTAACCGCCTAGGCACCTGGGCATATGGCGCATAGGACCGCGTGCATGGCAAAAGGTGGTTAAGTCGTTTTAAAACTACCCACGCTCCAGGTCGGGGCCACATGGGTTAACAACAAAGAACCACGGGCTATGCCAAACCCCGCGCACCAACCGTTACAACCGTGCGCACCATATACATACACGGTGGTCACATGTAAAGTCAACACAACCATGGGCTGGGGCTAAGCCCCGGCCCGACCCCCCACCCAATATACAAACATGTAACTTTAAATATGTTTAAACGCACATACATAATAAGCAACAACTTGTGGTCTATTGGTCGGGCGGTCGTGCGAAGGCGCTATGCGTTGTGGGAGGTCCGGGGGTCGAACCCCACGGACTCCACCATAAATTTTACATAACAATATAAACCAAACAATGAGTGACACGTGGTGCCCATGGATTGGGCCACGTGTCCTCATACCATTTTCCATCTAAAGGACACATGTCATCCCCTGATTCGACAACAGTGAACCAACCATTGCTTGCCACGTCACCTCCGTACGGTTGTACGGTCCTGCCACGTCAGACCGTACAGACTGTACGGACTTGTACAGTCAGCATCAAATTTTTTGCCTGTTTGGCTTGACGAACAGATCGCTATATCTCTCGCTCCCGACGTCCGTTTGAGGCGAAACGAGTTGTGTTGGGTTCACAACGATGAGGCCTACGCTCTCGTCCGGTTTGAAGCGATTCCGAGCACTTTGAATTTTTGAGCAAAATTTGATCCCCTGATCATTGCAACACGCTTCAAGTTCACCGGATAGTCATACTTTCAGATAACTATTTATCCATGGACACGTGTCCCCCGTCTACCAACGGTCCAGATTAACTTCGGACTTCGACACTTCGGGCTCCTCGGAGTCTTCAGTAACTCTGATGTGCACTCCCTGCACAACCTTCCCTTCTGAGCTTTTAGCATGTTCTGGTGTGCCCACCTGGCACGCTCTTCCTGAACTTCTAAACGAGTTCTTGTGCACTCCTTGCACTGGCTTCATAGAGTTTTCTAACAACTCTGGCGTGCACTCCTTGCACTAGCCTTGAGATCCCAGAACACTCAAAAACTCACACAGATGGAGAATTATAGTTATTCCTACAAGGGGAATATACATACATTCATGAAACAATATCATTCATACATATACACAGTGACCATTCAAAAGCATTCATTAAATAGACATTCATCACACAGATAAACAAACACAGAAACTCATATGCAGGGAAATCTGCTTTTGTATTAATATTGAAGGGTCTTTACAATGAGTACGAGACTGGACTACAACAGAGTCTTAGTTATTTCTCTCCTCTCCTCTCCTCTCTTTCTCTTCTTGTGAGCTTCTCCTATCTCCTACATACTCTAAAAAATGGATTCTCAATACTATTAATCTTTTTACAAAAGAGGGGCTTCTCAAGCCTTCCTCCACCTACTTACATTAAATTACATTTAATTCACATCTAGTCCGAATCAGATTTAGATCTATCTACATGTCATCCATTAAAGGCGACTTTACATGCAAGTTGTACAAATACAGTGACTCATCGTTCCTCCAGCCTTACAATATTAAATTTACATCAATTTGAGATTTAAACTCAAAACTGAGAAATTTGGTGCTTCTATTTCCTTGGGATTCGCTCCCTCCTAGTGCATTGTTGCGCTCGCCGCTGACGCGCTGATGAGTTGGAGAGATGCTCCTGCATCATACTCCACTGTTGACAAAAATCATGAGCTCCTACTCATGGCTCCTCTGTTGTTGTTGTTGCGATCCTCCTAGGTCCCAAACTTCACTTTGGAGTTGTCCACCTGCTCCTCTACCCTGTTGTTGTAGGCTCTCCTCCTGATTTCCAGATCTTTTGTTACGACCCCGAGAAGTTGATGTACTCACTTACCCAAACGGAGCCCACATGACTTTTGGTGCTTCATCTCCTAGGGTTAGGTTTTCGAATATCTAGGGTTTTTCGCATTCTTGTTTATTGTAAAAAGACCTTCAGAGCCTCATTGTAACCATCTTCTTGCAAATGCATGCTACCGTCACATCTCTTCTTAGAGATAAGCCGCCACCATTCCAGCGAACTTGTTTCTGCTGCATTTTACAATTTCAGCTTATTTCGTTATTGAATAGAAAACCAGTTTTACTGTATCTCTGTTATTTTGTGTTAAGAACCTGTTAATAATCTGTATTCATTTCGTTCTGCTCATAAAATCTGGATCAGTGGTATCAGAGCAGGCTGCTCTTGATCGTTTTTTCAGTGCATGTCCCCGACGAGGTCTGAGTATAGCAAGTTGGGTCTCGAGCTTGTCTCTCTTGAAGACAATCGCTCTCTCACACCCAAGAAACCATCAATGGCGGAAGAAAAGAAAAACGACAGAGCAGACGATCCTATCAATCTGTTGCTTGAGCAAGCTCTCACGCGACAGAAGGACGAAATGATGGAGAATTTTTCCCACATCCTTAAACGCCTGCCTATAGCATCAGTCGCATCTTCATCAAGCGGCCACTTTGGAGGCACCTCGCCTTTCAAGGTACAAGTTAATTTTGATATTCCTGTATTTGAAGGACAGATAGATGCAGAAGCCCTAGAAAAATGGTTAACTCTGCTAGAAGGTTATTTCTCTGTTCACAATTTTTTCGATAAAGAAAAGATCACCTTCGCACTCCTTAAAGCTCTCCCTCATGTCAAACATTGGTGGGAAACTTGCTGGGAGCAAAGTTCCATAGAGGAGTCTGGAATATATGGGGTCGATCCCACTTGGGATTTTTTTGTGAATGCGGTAAAGGAACAGTATTACCCTGTTGGAAACTATGAGGACCAGTACATGAGACGGACCACACTGCGACAAGAGAGGGGACAAGCAGTTCTGGAGTTCACCAATACCTTCCATACCTTGCACACCAAGCTAGGTATCAAAGACTCCGAGCGACATTTAGTTCTGAAATACCGTAGGGATCTACACAGATACATCCAGACTGAAATGGATTTTCTAGACATCTCATCACTCGATGCTGCTTATCGATATGATGTTAAAATCAACCAGAAATTTAAGCACCAGAACAAACGGGAGTTCGGGCATGCAAATCCGCAACAACTGAAGTATGACAAAGACGGCCCTAACAAACAGTGTCCCGAAAACCAATCCAAGACACAAGAAAAGAAGGGTCACGGGAAAACAAAGGACACCGGAAAATGGTGCGAGTTCCACAAAATCCCCTGGCACAACACCGATTAATGTCGCTCAAAACAGTCATTGGTGGCCGAGATCAAAGACAAAGAGTCAAACCCTGATTCTGAATCTGATTCTGAAAATAATGGTAAAGAACAGATCATTGACACAGACCCCAC
Source organism: Picea engelmannii (assembly GCA_009831015.1). Taxonomy (NCBI): domain Eukaryota; kingdom Viridiplantae; phylum Streptophyta; class Pinopsida; order Pinales; family Pinaceae; genus Picea; species Picea engelmannii. The sequence goes on from ML790503.1 coordinate 84,357, forward strand.
TGTTATTGTCGCGACCGCAGCAATTCAACCAGAAGAACCAACAGATCCTAAAGAGGGGGAGTGTCTTTTTCATTCACAGATGTGGGTGAAGGGGACCCCGCTGCATTTTATTGTTGATAGTGGAAGCCAGAAAAACCTCATATCAGCAGAGGTCGTCAAACAGTTGGGATTGTCGACAACACCACACCCGCAGCCATACAATATTGGGTGGCTTCGCCAAGGACAAGATCTTTGTGTCAGCCAACAATGTCGATTGTCATACAACATCCAACCCTTCAAGGATGAGGTATTATGTGATGTTGCCCCACTGGATGTCTGTGATGTTCTCTTGGGCCAACCATATATGTGGAAGCGACACGTTGTTTATGAGTCTCGACCCCGCAGTATCATTGTTTCTCTGGGGGGTCATCTCTACAGAATACCAAAGGTAGTTCCAACTACCGTTCCACCTAAAAAGTGCCGCAAGGTAGTATGTCATACTGCAAAATTTAGCTTCTTCACAATCTGTTCAAAAGGAGAACAGAAGGACACTGCAACCACTACAGCCTCGCCCCAAGCACCTTCTATCAAACAGAAGCAAGTCGACAAGAATGCAACAAAACACAAAGATTCCTTCTGCACATCGTCCTCTCATGTAGCATGACTTATTGAACGACCTAAGCCTCAATAGGTTCGTGACAAACTTCCACAAGCTGACCAACGCGATGTCTCCAGCAAGGCAAGCAACTCATCAAGATGCAGATTTAGCAAACGCTTTTCCCTCTCCCCCGGGAACTCAACGCAATGGAGACCATTGCGTCCTAAGGAGGGAGGATTGATCCAGGTGGATATCGGTGGCCACCACCTTTTCCGACTGGCTCAAAACAATTTTCAGGCAATTTTGGCAATTTACTATTTTTAGCAGTTTTTACCTTCCGAGGCCATTTTGAGGGCCCAAATGAAGGTTTTTCGAGATAGAGGTTCTCAATGATAGCCGAAGGCATGATTGAGCCTCCAAAATGAATCTCCTCGATAATATATTTCCAACGAGCTATCACACGCCTAAAACAGAGATCGTATGCAAAAGTTACGACCCCAGGAAGTTGATGTACTCACTTACCCAAACGAGGCCCACATGACTTTTGGCGCTTCATCTCCCAGGGTTAGGTTTTCGGATTTTTAGGGTTTTTGACATTCTTGTTTATTGTAAAAAGGCCTTCAGAGCCATCTTCTTGCGAATGCGCGCTGCCATCACATCTCTTCTCAGAGATAAACCACCACCATTCCAGCAAGCTTGTTTCGACTGCATTTTACAGTTTCAGCTTATTTCGTTGTTGAATAGAAAACCAGTTTTACTGTATCTCTGTTATTTTGTGTTAAGCACCTGTTAATAATATGTATTCATTTCGTTCTGCTCATAAAATTTGGATCAGTGGTATCAGAGCAGGTTGTTATTGATCGTTTTTTTAGTGCATGTCCCAGACGAGCTCCGAGTATAGCAAGTTGGGTCTCAAGCTTGTCTCTCTTGAAGACAATCGCTCTCGCACACCCAAGAAACCCTCAATGGCAGAAGAAAAGAAAAATGACAAAGCAGACGATTCTATCAATCTGTTTCTTGAGCAAGCTCTCACGCGACAGAGGGACGAAATGATAGAGAATTTTGCCCACATCCTTAAACGCACGCTGATAGCATCGCGCATCTTCATCAAGTGGCCACTTTGGAGGCACCTCGCCTTTCAAGCTACAAGTTAATTTTTATATTCTTGTATTTAAAGGACAAATAGATGCAGAAGCACTAGAAAAATGGTTAACTCTGCTAGAAGGTTACTTCTCTGTTCACAATTTTTCCGACGAAGAAAAGATCACCTTCGCACTCCTTAAAGCTCTCCCTCGTGTCAAACATTGGTGGGAAACTTACTGGGAGCAAAGTTCCATAGAGGAGTCTGGAATATATGGGGTCGATCCCACTTGGGATTTTTTTGTGGATGCGATAAAGGAACAATATTACCCTGTTGACAACTATGAGGACCAGTACATGTAATGGACCACACTGCGACAAGAGAGGGGCCAAGCAGTTTCGGAGTTCACCAATACCTTCCATACCTTGTACACCAAGCTAGGTATCAAAGACTCCGAGCGACATTTGGTTCTGAAATACCGTGGAGCTCTACACAGATACATCCAAACTAAAATGGATTTTCTGGACATCTCATCACTCGGTGTTGCTTATCGATATGCTATTAAAATCGAGCAAAAATTTAACCACCAGAACAAACGGGAGTTCGGGTATGCAAATCTGCAACAACCGAAGTATGTCAAAGACGGCCCTAACAAACAGTCTCCCGAAAATCAGTCCAAGACACAGAAAAAGAAGGGTCACGGGAAGACAAACAAGGACACAGGAAAATGGAGCGAGTTCCACAAAAGCCCCTGGCACAACACCGATGAATGTCGCACAAAACAGTCATTGGTGGTCGAGATCAAAGATAAAGACACGAACCCTGATTCTGAATCTGATTCTGAAAATAATGGTAAATGACAGATCATTGATGCAGACCCCACTGCTATGGTCGCGACCGCAACAATTCAACCAGAAGAACCAATAGATCCTGAAGAGGGGGAGTGTCTTTTTCATTCATAGATGTGGGTGAAAGGGACTCCGCTGCATTTTATTGTTGATAGCGAAAGCTAGATGAACCTCATCTCAACAGAGGTTGTCAAACAGTTGGAATTGTTGACAACACCACACCCTCAGCCATACAACATCGGGTGGCTTCGCCAAGGACGCGATCTCCATGTCAGTCAACAATGTCGATTGTCATACGACATCCAACCCTTCAAGGATGAGGTATTATGTGATGTTGCCCTACTGGATATCTGTGATGTTCTCTCGGGCCAACCATATATGTGGAAGCGCCATGTTGTTTATGAGTCTCAACCCCGCCGTGTCATTGTTTCTCTAGGGGGTCATCTCTACAGAATACCAGATGTAGTTCCAACTACCATTCCACCTAAAACGTGTCGCAAGGTAGTATCTCATACTGCAAAATTTAACTTCTTCACAATCTGTTCAAAAGGAGAACAGGACACTGTAACCACTACAGCCTCGCCCCAAGCACCTTCTATCATACAGAAGCAAGTCGACAAGAATGCAGCAAAGCGCAAAGATTCCTTCTGCGCATCGTCCTCTCATGTAGCCCGACTTGTTGAACGACCTCAACCTCAACAGGTTCGTGACAAACTTCCACAAGCTGAGCAACGCGACCTCTCCAGCAAGGCAAGCAACTCGCCAAGATGCAGATTCAGCAAACGTTTTTCCCTCTCCCCCGGGAACTCAATGCAATGGAGACCATTGCTTCCTAAGAAGGGAGGACTGATCCAGGTGGATATCGATGGCCACCACCTTTTCCGACTGGCTCAAAACAATGTTTTGACAATTTTGACAATTTACTATTTTTAACAGTTTTTAACTTCCGGGGCCTTTTTGAGGGGCCCAAATGAAAGTTTTTCGAGATCGAGGTTTTCAATGATAGTCGAAGGCATGATTGAGCCCCCAAAATGAATCTCCTCGACAATACCTTTCCAACGAGTTATCACACGCCTAAAACGGAGATTGTATGCAAACGTTACGAACCCGGGAAGTTGATGTACTCACTTTTACCCAAACGGGGCCCACATGACTTTTGGCGCTTCATCTCCTAGGGTTAGGTTTTCGGATGTCTAGGGTTTTTGGCATTCCTGTTTATTGTAAAAAGGTCTTCAGAGCCTCATTGTAACCATCTTCTTGCGAATGCGCGCTGCTGTCACATCTCTTCTCAGAGATAAGCCRCCACCATTCCAGCAAGCTTGTTTCCGCTGCATTTTACAGTTTCAACTTATTTCGTTATTGAATAGAAAACCAGTTTTACTGTATCTCTGTTATTTTGTGTTAAGCACTTGTTAATAATATGTATTCATTTCGTTCTGCTCATAAAATTTGGATCACTGGTATCAGAGCAGGCTGCTCTTGATCATTTTTTCAGTGCATGTCCCCGACGAGGTCCAAGTATAGCAAGTTGGGTCTCGAGCTTGTCTCTCTTGAGGACAATCGCTCTCGCACACCTAAGAAACCCTCAATGGCGAAAGAAAAGAAAAACGACGGAGCAAATGATCCTATCAATTTGTTTCTTGAGCAAGCTCTCACGTGACAGAGGGACGAAATGATGGAGAATTTTGCCCACATCCTTAAATGTCTGTCGATAGCATCAGGTGCATCTTCATCAAGCGGCCACTTTGGAGGCACCTCGCCTTTCAAGGTACACGTTAATTTTGATATTCCTGTATTTGAAGGACAGAGAGATGCATAAGCCTTAGAAAAATGGTTATCTCTGCTAGAAGGTTATTTCTTTGTT